>JAODAL010040479.1:0-36863 GCA_025379985.1 Phyllomedusa bahiana
CACCCAAGGGGAGGGGGGACAGGCCCCATTAGCGGGAGTGACCCGCCAAAACCGGGAGGGTTGGCAACTATGCTTTTACGACCATTAATTTCCATTCGTTGCAGCTGCCATAACACACCCACACCCTGCTATATGGTCTATACAGACCGTGTTTGACCGGGTTGCCATGAGACCCATCAGTGGTGTAGATTCTTGAGGCCCATCAGTGGGGGGTAGATTCTTGAGGCCCATCAGTGGGGGGGTAGATTCTTGAGAGTGGGGGGTAGATTCTTGAGGCCCGTCAGTGGGGGGGTAGATTCTTGAGGCCCATCAGTGGGGGGTAGATTCTTGAGGCCCATCAGTGGGGGGTAGATTCTTGAGGCCCATCAGTGGGGGGTAGATTCTTGAGGCCCATCAGTGGGGGGGGTAGTTTTCCTGAGGCCCCATCAGTGGGGGGGGGAAAGATTCTTGGGGCCCATCAGTGGGGGGGGGGGTAGATTCTTAGGCCCATCAGTGTGGGGGGGGGGTAATTCTTGAGGCCCATCAGGGGGGGGGGGTAGTTTCCCTTGAGGCCCATCATGGGGGGGGTAGATTCTTGAGGCCCATCAGTGGGGGGGGGTAGATTCTTAGGCCCTCAGTGGGGGGGGGGGTAGATTCTTGAGGCCCATCATGGGGGGGGGGTAGATTCTTGAGGCCCATCATGGGGGGGGAGATTCTTGAGGCCCATCAGTGGGGGGGGGTAATTCTTGGGGCCCATCAGTGGGGTGCAGATTCTTGGGGCCCCATCAGGGGGTGCAGATTCTGAACCCCCCCAATAGCTACTGCTTTATGCCTCTTTCTCCCTGAAAATCAGCCTGAGGCCCACCATGTCCATGAGGCCACCAGGAGTTTTTTTCTGTATCACTTTGGGCCTGCCCAATCGTATATACAGGTGCTTTTCCAAAAAATTAGAATATCAGCCAAAAGTCTTTTTTTTTCAGTAATTAAATTCAAAAAGTGAACTTTACAGAGTGAACTTTTTCAAGTGTTTATTTATGTTCATCTTGAGGATTATGAGTAACAGCCAAGGAAAACCCAAAAGTCATTATCTCAGAAAATTAGAATAATATATAAGACCCACTGTCAGAAAAATTGTTGGAACCAGAAATGTTGGCAAATGAAAGTATGGACAGTAAATGCACTCAATATTTGGGTGGGTCTCCTTATGCCTAAATGACTGCATTAATGCAGCGTGGCATGGAGGTGATCAGCCGGTGGCACTGCAGAGGGGTTATAAAAGCCCATGTTGCTTTGATTGCAACCTGCAGGATCATCCGCATTGTTTGGGTCTGTATGTCTTTATCATCTTCCTCGTGAAAATGTATCCTGTAGAATTCTCTATGGGGTTAAGGTCTGGCGAGTTTGCTGACCAATCAAGCACAGTGAAGCTGTGGGTATTAAACCAGGTATTGGTGCTTTTGGCAGTGTGGACAGGTGCAAGTCCTGATGGAAAATGAAAATTCCATCTCCAAAAAAGGTTGTCGGCAGAGGGAAGCATGCATGTGCTCTAAAATTTCCTGGTAGATGGCTGTACTGACTTTTGTTAGATAAAACACGGTGGACCAATACCAGCAGTATGACTTGGTTCCACAAACCATCAATGATTTGTGGAAACTTCACACTAGACCTCAAGCAGCTTGGATTGTGGTCTCTCTTTCTTCCTACAGACTCTGGGACCTTGATTTCAATTGGAAAGCAAAATTTACTTTCGCTGAAAACAACCTACCCTTGGATCACTGATTGACAGTCCAGTTCTTTTTCTCCTTGGCACCAGTAAGACGCTTCAGGCGTTTTGTTATTGGCATGAGTGGCTTGGACACATGGAATGTGACACTTTATTAGCCCAAGTCCTTGGATACATCTGTGTGTGTGGTGAGCTCTTGAAGCACTGATCCAGCAGCAGTTCCACCCTCTTGTGAATCGCCCCAAATTTTTGAATGGACGTTTCTTAACAATCCTATCAAGGCCGCCATTATCCCGGTGGCTTGTGCACCTTTTTCTATCACACTTTTTTTCCTTCCACTCAACCTCCCATTAATATGCTTTGACAAAGCACTCTGAACAGCCAGCTTATTTACCAATGACCTTTTGTGGCTTCTCCCTACTGTGGAGTGTCGTCCCTGATTGCCTTCTGCACATCTGTCAAGTCAGCAGTCTTCCCCATGATTATGTTGCCTACTGAACCAGACTAAGGGACCATTTAAACTGCTTAGGGCTCAGGTTGGCACAGGTTGTTGGCTTTTCAGACGGTTTGTGGTTCTACAAACCACCTGAAAACCAACAAGCAACGCTCCCCCATATACTATATAATAGAAAAAAAAACTTACAGCAGCGCCCACTGCATGGATTTTCCGCTGGATGTCTTATTTTCACACCGTGGCATACAAAAATCGTATGAACATGTTCCTTTTTCCACCTGTTTTGGGGCAGATACCTCATGAACATGTGGGATGCAAAGGGGCGGCTTGAATCTGCACACTGTGATAAAAAAGGCTAGTCCCCCTGCGGTGACCAAAAAAGACGAAATACAGTCGGAAAATCTGAATGGTATTTGGTTTGTTTGCCGTGTCAATCGCGGCCTTAAGAGCCTTTGTGGGTGTTTTGGGTTAATTATTTTAATGACTGTTGGGTTTTCCATGGCTGTATAGAATAATCATCAAGATTAACATAGAGAAACGAAACACCTGTAAAAGTTCACTCTGTTTGATAGAGGTGGTGACATTATTATATATTTATAATATATATCTATACTATATATATATTATTATATTATATATTATATATATATGTGTGTATATATATTATATGGTGTATATTTATGTTATATATATATATCTATATATTATGTTTCGCTTTTTGAATTTGCATTACCTTTGAAAAAAATAGCTTTTTGGCTGATATTCTAATTTATTGTGACGCACCTGTACACGACAGTGCAGGAAAAGATCTGTGTGCTTCCATTGTAGTCGCTCACTGAGAAGTTTTCAAAAAATTAAAAAAACCTATTCGTGTTTTTTTATCATTTGTCTTGTTTTTTTTTATTTCCCTAGAAAAGGTTGGTTCATCTTCTTTGTTTAAGAGTACCACGTAAGTGGAAAGTTTTTATTCATGGTGAATATATTAGATAACTGGACTAAAAGGGGAGGAGATGTCCGAAATTGGCGGTGCTATGTCAGTTTTTAGGCGCATTAATTAAGTGTAAAGTGCGCCAGAGAGTCCGACAGCCTAACAATGTAATCTGGCGTCGGGTTTATATAACTTTCATAGTAATTATAATGCGGCCTAAAAAAATGATGTGCTGTGCGCTTCCGATAACGTAAACGCACCCTATTGACGGCTCGCATAGCACATCATTGGCAAGTGTATATGTGTTAGGCGCATTTCATATACTTGTAATGGATAAGCTATGCACCTTCTGTGCCTCGATAGGGGCATTACATTCCTCTACCCAATGAATGTTTGTGCTGCGAGTAGCGCAAATCCACCGGCACTTAGCATTGTCATTGTAAAGTGTATATAATGACCCTATCGAGGCACCATCACGCACGGGAGGCGCAAAGTTAATCCTTACAAGTATATGAAATGCCCTAACACATATACACTTGTTATGATGTGCTATGCGCATAAATAGGCACATTATCGTTATGGAGGCGCACAGTGCATTCATTTTAGGCGCATTACAATGTGTCGTCTGCCAGGCATATAATGCGCCTAGTTTGGTGTCCAAACAGTTCAGTTACAATCCAAAATATGGTGTCAAAAGGGGTTTTAGCGCAATATAGACCAAACAAAACTGGCGTTGGCGTGTTGTAGGAAATGTCGCCAAAGTGTTGTTTTGAGGTTTTAATGATTCTTTTAATGGGTCATCCTGATTTTCTTTTCTATCCACAGGTGAACTTTGTCGAGTGACAACTATTTGCCTTGCTTGCTGCATATCTGGTTTGTACCTACTTCTTTCAAGCAAAACTAGCTCCTTTAATCAGACAACTGTAGTTGCTACCTTCTGGCTGTACCTTGCACTTTTTTTGCTTAGGATGGTCGGTAAGTGGATTTCATTGTATTTCCCTGTTGTAGCTGGGTTACATAGTTCATACAGTTGAAAAGGCCCGCGTCCTTCAAGTTAAAAAACCAAGGGTGGGGAGGAAGTCATGTTTGTCTCGGTGTGCCCACTGGTCCCCACTTGTGACGTGATCGTGCTAGTAGTCAGTGTCCTTCGGGCTGCCGTTTACTTCTTCCTTGCTCCGCTCCCGATCGCTTGTTCCCTCTGGACGGGTCTGCGCACAGCTTATTTCAGAATCCCAGGTGGCCTGAACCCTTCATCTAACAGCACTTCCCCCTACGTTCCCCACTAGTCGTGATCGTGTTTCCCTTGTGTTATTAGGGGCCGTTCTATGGACACCGTCTGCATTTTACCGGTCGGAAATCCTGACTGGTATTTGCACTGTTTTGCGGCCGTGCACACAGCCGCAGGGGGGCTGCTTTTCTTCGGGGTTTTCAGAGAAAAAGAAGCCCTCCCACTTCGCATTAACATGTTCCTATCCCACACCCCGGAAAACCGGGCGGAAGATATGACATGTTAGAATGGATTTTCGGACCCCCGACGGTTGAAAAATCCATGCCAGTGGGGGGAGACAGCTGCATGGATTTTCATTTAGCAGGTTCATTTTAAAGTCGACACACGGTTTACAGGATGTTTTTCAAAACCGAAACCATCTGGCCAAACTGGGTGAAAACTGGACCGTGTGGTCAAGCCCTTATGTTCAATTATGCTATTCCGGACTCTGGCTTCGGTGCTAGACTATTTTCTGCTGGTTCACTGCCCTTAAAACAAAAAAAAACCCTGCACAAGTGGACTGGACATGATGTCTGCCCTCAGCCCTGACTGATCACCTCCTGTCTGATCACCTGTATCTCACCTGCACACTTTTGCTGTCATGTCAGGGCACATGACAGGGTTAGAGATCTGAGCGTCCACCCTGCAGTGATGCCATAACTTTTTCCATTGATTATATTCATAAGTTTATCAAGAAAGGAGAGGTCTATTAAAAAAAATATATGATCACTGACATTTTGGGTCTAAAATGGCAAGTCTCCAAGAGTGTTTAACATGGATTCCTCTGATTCGACTTACATATATACATGTCATTTTTGTATTGAGTATATTATGTTCTTTTAGTGGTAACCTATTGGTACCCACAATCATGTGTGAATTGCATGATGGGTTAGAGAGGGTGCCACTCTCTGTAAAACATAGTTTAAAGGATCCTGTCAGGTGAGGTTTATGCTGCCCTATCTGACAGCAAGATGTAATATGAGGGAGAGAAGCTGAGCTCTGTGATATATTGGGTTATATGATAGAGGAGAGGAGCAGAGCTCTGAATATATAGTGTTATATGATAGAGGAGAGAAGCTGAGCTTGTGTTATAATAGGGTTAGATTAATGAGGAGAGAGCTGTGCTCTGTGATATATAGGGTATATGTAGAGGTGAGGAGCTAAGCACTGTGATATTTAGGGTTATATGATAGAGGAGAGGAGCTGAGCTATGTGATGTATAGGGTCTTATGTTTGAGGGAGAGAAAGCTGAGCCTCTGTGATATATAGGGTTATATGATAGAGAGAGAAGAAAGCTGAGCTCTCCCGTGATATACTATAAGTTATATATGATTAGAGGGAGGAGAAGCTGAGGCTCTGTGATATATGGGTTTAATTGATAGAGGAGCAGTGAGCTGAGCTCTTGTGATTACATAGGGTTATATGATGAGGGAGAGAAGCTGAGCTCATGTATATATAGGGTTATATGTTAGAGGAGAGAAGCTGAGCTGCTGTGAGTATATAGGGTTTTATGCCAGAGGAGAGGAGCTGAGCTTCTGTGTATATGGGTTATATGATAGAGGGGAAGAAGCTGAGCTCTGTGTGGTATATAGGTTATATGATAGAGTGAGAGGAGTGAAGGCTCTGTGATATATAGGGTTATAATGGATAAAGGAGAGAAGTGACTCTTGTATATATAGGTTTATATGATTAGAGGAGGAGAGGAGTGAGCTCTGTGATATATAGGGTTATATGTAGAGGAAGAAGCTGTGCTCTGTGGTATATAGGGCGTTATATGATAGAGGAGAGGAGCTGAGCTCTGTGATATTAGGGTTATATGATAGAAGGAGAGGAGCTGAGCTCTGTGATATATTGGGTTATATGATAAAGGTGAAGAAGCTGTGCTCTGTGATTTAATATATAGGTTTATATGTTAGAGGAGAGGAGTGAGCTCTGTGATATATAGGGTTATATGATAGAGGAGTGGAGCTGAGCTCTGTGGTATATAGGGTTATATGACGAGGAGAGGAGCTGGCTTCTGTGATATATAGGGTTATTATGATAGAAGGAGAGAAGCTGAGCTCTGTGGTATATAGGGTTATATGATAGAGAAGAGGAGCTGTGCTCTGTGATATATAGGGTTACTATGATAGAAGGACGAGGAGTGAGCTCTGTGGGTATATAGGCTTTATATGATAGAGGGAGAAGCTGGAGCTCTGTGTATATAAGTATATATGGATAGAGGGAGAGAAGCTGAGCTCTGTGATATATAGGTTATATGATAGAGGAGAAAAGCTGGGCTCTGTGATATATTGGGTTATTATGATACAGGGAGGAGGAGACTGGAGGGCTCTATGATATACAGGGTTATGTTGATAGGTGGAGAGAAGTGAGCTCTGTGGTTATATAGGGTTTATGATAGAGAGAGGAGCTGTGCTCTGTGGTATATAGGGTTATATGATAGAGGAGAGGAGGCTGAGCTCTGTGATATTATAGGGTTATATGATAAGGAGAGAAGCTGAGCTCTGTGATATATAAGTATATATGATAGAGGAGAGAAGCTTAGCTACTTTTAGAATTATATTGGCGTTATATGATAGAGGAGAACAAGCTGGGCTCTGTCGTTATATAGGGTTATAATGATCAGGGAGGAGACTGAGCTCTGGTGATATTATAGGAATTATATGATAGAGGAGAGAAAGCTGAGCTCTGTGATATATAGGGTTATATGATAGGTGAGAAAAGCTGGGCTCTGTGATTATATAGGGTTATAATGATACAGGAGATGGAGCTGAGCTCAGCTCCTACTCCTCTATCATATGAACCCTATATATCAACAGAGCTCAGCTTCTCTCCCTCTATCATATAACCCTATATATCAAGAGCTCAGCTTCTCTCTCTATCATATAACCCCTATATATCAAGAGAATCAGCTACTATCCTCTATCATATAACCTATATATCACAGAGCTAAGCTTCTCTCCTCTATCATTAACCCTATATATCACAGAGCTCAGCTTCTCATCCCCTTCTATCATAATAACCCTATATATCAATGAGCTCAGCTCCTCTCCTCTATATATAACCTTTATATCACAGAGCTCAGTTTCTCTCCTCATATCAATATACCCTATCATATGCAAAGAGGGTCAGTTCTCTCCTCTATCTTTATAAACCCTATATATCACAGAGCTCAGCCTCCTTTCCTCCATCATATTAAACTAGTGATCACAGAAGCTCTGCCTCCTCTCCATTTATCTTATAACCCTATATATCCACAGAGCTCTGCTCCTCTACTATTATAGAACCCTATATATCAATAACTCAGCTTCTCTCCTCTATCATATAACCATATATTATAAAACAGAGCTCCAGCTCTCTCCTCTATCATATAACTCTATATATCACAGAGCTAGGCTTATCACCCTTTATCATTAACCCTATATAAATCACAGGAGCTGAGATCCTCTCCTCTACCATAATACCCTATATATCACAGGGCTCAGCTTCTCTCTCTATCATATAAAAAACCCCTATATATAACAGAGCTCAATCTCTCCCTCTATCATATACCTATTTCACAGAGCTCGCTCTCTCCTATATCATAATAAACCTATATATTCACAGTGCTCAGATCCTCCTCCTCTATCAATATACCATACTATATCACAGGCTAACTCCTGCTCCTTATCATATAACCCTATATAATCACAGAGTGCTCCTCTCTCTAGTATATTACCCTTTATTTACAGAGCTCAGCTTATCTCCTCTAATATATAACCCTATATATCCACAGGCTCAGTCCTCTCCTCTATCATATATCCCTATATAATCACCAGAGCTCAGCTCCTCTCGTCTCTATCATATAACCCTATATATCACAAGAGCTCAGCTCCCTCTCCTCTATCATATAACCCTATGTATTCACAGAGGATCAGCTCTCTCCTCTATTATATGGAACATATATATCACAGAGACTCAGGCTTCTCTCCTCTATCATACAACCCAGATATAACAGAGATCTGCTCCTCTCCTCTATCATATAAAATTATAGTTATCAGAGCTCAGCTCCTCTCATCTATCAATATAACCCTCTAGATCACAGAGCTCACAGTCCTCTCCTTATAATATCAAACCTATTATATCACAGAGCTTCAGCTTATCTCCTCTATCTTATAACCCTATATATCACAAGCTACACAGCTTCTCTATTACTATCATACGTAACCCTTTATAATCACAGAGCTCAAGCTCTATCCTCTATCATATAACCCGTCTATATCAAATGAGCCTCAGTCTTCTCTAATCTATCATATAACACCTATATATTCCACAGAGCTCAGCTCCTCTCCTCTAATCATATAACCCTATATATCACAGTGCTCAGTCCCTTCCTATCATATAACCCTAATATATCACAGAGCTTAGCTCCTCTCCCTCTATCATATTAACCCTATATATCACAGAGCTCAGCTTCCTCTCCTCTATCATATAACCCTATATATACAGAGATTCAGCTTCTCTCCTCTATCATTTAACCCTATATATCACAGGAAGCTCAGCTCCTGCTCCTCTATCATATAACCCCTAATATATCACAAGACTCAGCTCCTCTCCCTCTATCATATATCCATATTATATCACAGAGCTACAAGCTTCTCTAATCTATCATATAACCCTATATATCACATGAGCTCAGCTCCTCTCCTCTATCATTATAACCTATATATCACAGAGCTCAGCTCACTTTCCTCTATCACTAAACCTATATTTCACAGCAGATCAGTGCCTCCTTCCCTCTTATCATATAACCCTATATATCACAGAGCTTAAGCTCCTCTCCTGAATAATATAAACCTAAATATCACAGAGTGCTCAGCTTCATATCCCTATCATTAATAAAACCCTATATATCACAGAGCACAGCTCCTCTCTCTATCATTAAACCTATATAATCACAGAGCTCAGCTATCTCTCCTCTACCAATAACCTATATATCACAGAAGCTCAGCTCCTCTCCCTCTATAATATAACCCTCCATATATCCCAGAGCTCAGCTCCTCTGCCTACTATCATATAACCCTATATATCACGACGCTCAGGCTTCTCTCCTTATCATTATCCCTATTGTGATCACAGAGCTCAGCTTCTCTCCGTCTACACATTATAACACTGATATAGTCACAGATCTCCGCTTCTCCTCTCCTCTATCATTATAACACCTATATAATCACAGAGCTCAGCTCCTTCTTCTATCATATTACCTATATATCACAGAGCATTGCTTCCTTCCTCTATCATATAAACCCTAGTATATCACAGAGCTCCAGCTTCTCTAATCTATCATATAACCATATATATCACAGAGCTCAGCTTCCTCTCCCTCTATAATATAACCCTATATATCACAGAGCTCAGCTTCTCTAATCTTCATATAAACCCTATACTATCACTGAGCTCAGCTTCTCTCATCTATCACTATAACCCTATATATCACAGTGCACAGCTCTCATTCATTAACCTTTATATATCACAGAGCTTCAGTTCTCTCATTCTTTCATATAACCCTATATATCAAACAGAGCACAGCTGCTCTTCATATAACCTGTATATATCATCAGAGCTCAGACTCCTCTCTCTATCATATAAACCCTATATATCGCACAGAGCTCAGCTTCTCTCCTCTCTATCATATAAACTATATATCCAGAGCTCAGCTTTGAGCTGAACTGGAAGGGTTTGATGTAGTTGTCTGATGTCTTTGGATTTGTTACCTGTCCTTGTACTTTTGGTCCTGATACTATTTCAGAGCTCACCGTGGTCTCCACATTCCGGGATACGGGCAGTAATTGTGTGACGCGCTTGTAATTGACAGTAAAGTAGCTTTGGCAATTTCTTGAGGGGCAGATCCAGTTCTAAGATTTCTCGAGAGGGTACAAATATTAATAGCATCCTGTAAATCTCTCCCTCTTGTATCTCTTACAACTTCAAGCGTATCCAGTAGATCAGAGGGACGGATGACTTTACAGTCCCTGCTGCGCACTTAACGTTTTCACAGAAAAGTGCTAAGGAGCTGACACCAACGCTCAGCCCTGGGGTGTGCGCTGCCTGATGGTGACATCTTCTTACCAGGTTTCCCAGTGGGCCATTATGTTTTGAAAAACTGTCTAAGCAGTAAGACTGTCTTGTTGCCCATAGCAACCAATCAAGGCTTATAGCAACCTAATCAGAGCCCCATAGCAACATATCAGAACTCATAGCAACCAATCAGAGCCATAGAACCATTCAGAGCCCATAGCAGACCTATCAGAGGCCATAGCAACCAATTCAGAGGCCCATAGCAACCGAACAGAGCTCACATAGGAAACAATCAGAGTTCATAGTAACCAATGAGAGAATCTAGCAACCATCAGAGCCATAGCAACCATCAGAGCTCATAGTAACCAATCAGAGCCCATAACAACCAATCAGAGCCCATAGGGACCCATCAGAGCTCATAATAATCGATCATAGCCCATAGTAAACAATCAGAGCTCATAGCGACCAATCAGAGCCCACAGCAGCCAATCAGAGCTCATAGTAACCAATCAGAGCCCATAGCAACCAATCAAAGACCATAGCAACCAATCAGAGCTCATAGCAACCAATCAGAACTCACAGCAACCAATCAGAGCTCACAGCAACCAATCAGAGCCCATAGCAGCCAATCAGAGCTCATAGCAGCCAATCAGAGCTCATAGTAACCAATCAGAGCCCTAGCAGCCAATCAGAGCTTCATAACAACCAAATCAGAGCCACAGCAACCAATCAGAGCCCCATGAGCAATCAAATCAACGCGCCCATAGCTACCAATCAGAGCTCATTGCAAACCAATAGAGCTTTCATAGTAACCAATCAGCCCATAGCAGCAAATCAGAGCCCAATAGCAACCAGTTTGAGGCCATCAGCACCAATCGGGTGCTCATACATAGCAATCAATCGAGCTCATAGGCAACCAATCAGAGCCATTAGCAACCAATCAACGCTCATAGCAACCAGAGACATTGAATGGGGAACTGACCAGAAACATTGAAGCAGATGAGGGCTGTTTTTTTTTTATTTCTTTATGACAATGGGGGCAGTAGGAGACTAAAATTTTGGAAACCCCCTTTTCATTGTTAGGCTATGTCCACGGGGCACGTTTTTTTTGTCAGATTTTCAGACGATTTGTAGATTTGGGAACTGTCTGAAAACCGAACAGAAACCGTCCCCATAGACTTTGAAAGGAAATGAAAATTAAAAGTTTGAAAAAAAAAAGATCTCTATAAAATATATTATTGTGTTTCTCATATAGGTCCCTGTTTTGTTCAACTTTCCTTTTCCCAAAAACCCTTCCCCTGACACTGATCTCCCAAATATTTTTAAGGGGGTTTTTTTAAAAAAAGGTTTTTTAGAGGTTTTTTCTTCCCTTTTCAGGGTCCCCCCTTTTCCAAAGGGTTACTTTTTGTGTGGGTAAATTTGGGGGAAACTTTCCCAGTTTCCCTATGCCCCCCTTGGGGAAATTTGGGAAAAGTAGAAAGCGATTTTTTATTAGCGACCCAAAAAAGGTTTGGGGGAAGTTTTTCCCTCCTTTTCCCCAAAAAAAAAACCCTCCTTTAAAGGGACTCAAGGGCCCGCCGGGAACTCTTTTTAGTTGAAAAATTTATTAAAAATAGAAAATTTGGAAAACGCGTTTCGGGGGTGTAGAGTTTTTCGCTGATGCTTTTGGGTTTTTAATTGGGGCCAAAATCTGTTTTATTGGGGGTTGCCCTTTAAAAAATGAGTGGGGGGATTTTGTGGAGTGGTTTTTTAAATTGGACCCATTCTTATAATGGGCCAATTTTTCTTTAAATTTGTTTAATCTGTTGATGGAATGTACTAAATCGGGTAATGAAGTTTGTCCTATTATAAGTAATTTTATCTCTCCAACCTTTTTTTTTTTTTTCCTTTTAAATAAAGTACTCTTGTTCGGTTTTAAATAAAGTTTTTTTTTTTTTTCCTTTTTATAATAATTTTTCTTGTAATACTTTTAAAATGATATGGTATTTCTATGTGGATGTACAATTTATAAATGTGATCTATACATAATCTATTTATTCAATTTTTATCAAATTTTTAAACTTTTACCTGATTGTTCCCATAACCTTTGACCCTTGTTTGACATGTGCAGACCTGGCAGTTTTTTGTATTTAACCCCATGTTTTAGCACTTGTGTTGGAACGAGGAATTTGTGGTCTACACCCCAAACGGTTTCCAATTGCTATTTGTAATAAATCTTCAACTAAAAGACGTCCCACTGTCATTAAAACCGTCCATTTAAAGGAGTTTTTTTCTGGGCAAAACTGGAGAAAATCTTCCACCTTTTGGATCGCAAATACCCTGCCCCCGTGCACCGGGCGACGCAGAGAAAACGGAAGACGGCTGCGGAACGACCGGGATTCTTCGGTTCCAAATATTTGGATGCTTAAAAAAGTGTTGTGCCTTACTTTGCACAACATTAGAAGGTTAGTGCTTAAAATAAGTACTAGTGTTTCTTATTCTAAAATCGCAATAGGGAGCGGTGTCTCGTTTTTGTTTTTTCTCCAGCTGATATTTTATGTCACATTTGATGTCACTTCCAGTTCCCTTAACATAGGTGTAATATAGGCAAAATGGCGGAAGTGACATCAGATGTTGCACGCCGCACCAGGAGCGATGTGTAACCAGGGGCAACACTGGAAGGCAAGTTAGCCCCTAAAACACTGTAAAAACCTTAACCCCAGTTTAGGGTTAGGGTTTATTTTTTTTGCAATTTTCATACAATTGGAATGAGGCCAACCACAAAAATAATGGGTTAGCTGCAATAGGTTTGCTTTTTTACATTTCTTTCTTTACATAGGACTGCAGTGATAACTAACCCATTATCCTAATTAGTGTTGCACTTTGAATTCAGGTCCATGTCAAATTCAGCCTGAATTCAAAGTGCTACACTAATTATGATAATGCAGTAGTTGTACCTGCAGTCCTATGTAAAAAAAAAAGAAAAGAGGGCAATAACCCATTGCAGTTTTATAATTTTCTGTGCCGGACTGACTCAGCTCCGCCATACCTGACAAACTCAGCCCTGCTACACTAATAAATATATACCGTTCAAAAGTTTGGGATCACTTAGAAATTTCCTTATTTTTGAAAGAAAAGCCCAGTTTTTTTCAATGAAGCTAACATTAAATGAATCAGAAATACACTTTATACATTGTTAATGTGGTAAATGACTATTCTAGCTGCAAACGTCTGGTTGTTAATGCAATATCTACATAGGTGTATAGAGGCCCATTTCCAACAACCATCACTCCAGTGTTCTAATGGTACATTGTGTTTGCTAACTGTGTAAGAAACCTATTGGATATTTTGAAACCTCTGAAAACCCTTGTGCAAGTATGTTAGCACAGCTGAAAACAGTTCTGCTGATTAGAGAAGCTATAAAACTGATCTTCCTTTGAGCTAGTTGAGAATCTGGAGCATTACATTTGTTGGTTCACAAAATGGCCAGAAAAAGAGAACTTTCATGTGAAACTCGACAGTCTATTCTTGTTCTAAGAGATGAAGGCTATTCCATGCGAGAAATTGCTAAGAAACTGAATATTTCCTACAATGGTGTGTACTACTCCCTTCAGAGGAGAGCACAAAAAGGCTCTAACCATAGTAGAAAAAGACGTGGGAGGCCGCGTAGCACAACTAAGCAACAAGACAAGTACATTAGAGTGTCTAGTTTGAGAAAATCAACTTCTCACAGATCCTTAACTGGCAGCTTCATTAAATAGTACCCACAAAACGCCAGTGTCAACGTCTACAGTGAAGAGGTGGGTGCTGGTGGAGGTCATGTGATGGTCTGGGGTTGCTTTGATGCTGGTGGAGGTCATGTGATGGTCTGGGATTGGTGCTGGTGGAGGTCTTGTGATGGTCTGGGGTGGCTTTGGTGCTGGTGGAGGTCATGTGATGGTCTGGGGTTGCTTTGGTGCTGGTACAGTGGGAGATTTGTACAAGGTAAATGAGATTTTGAATAAGGAAGGCTATCACTCCATTTTGCAAAACTATGCCATACCCTGTGGGGGGCGCTTGATTGGAGCCAATATCATCCTGCAACAGGACAATGACCCAAAGCCACCTCCAAATTATGGAGGAACTATTTAGGGAAGAAGCAGGCAGCTGGTATTCTATCTGTAATGGAGGGGCCAGTGCAGTCACCAGATCTCAACCCCATTGAGCTGTTGTGGGAGCAGCTTGACCGTATGGTGCGCAAAAAGTGCCCATCAAGCCAATCCAACTTGTGAGAGGGCTTCTGGAAGCATGGGGTGAAATTTCTCCAGATTAACTCAGCAAATTACCAGCTAGAAGCCAAAGGTCTGCAATACTGGGATTGATGCAAAGGGAGCGACGAACGCAAAGTCTGAAGTAGAAAAATATTATTTCAAATAAAAATCATTATTTCTAACCTTGTCGATGTCTGGACGAGATTTCTATTCATTTTGCAGCTTTTATTTGATAAATAACAATATCAGGGAAAACACAAAACTGTCTGGGTGACCCCAAATTTTTGAACGGTAGTGTACATGTATATATATCTTCTTCAACCTGATTTCTTCTCTCCTTAAGCAATGAATCATGGCCGCTGTCCCTGCCTGTAAGAGCGCACATTGTCTTGAATTTCACATGGCTTGCAGATAAAAGGAGAATCTCTGGCACCTCGATTCCTTCCAGCCTCATAACCTTTATGACTCCAGCCTATTCCTTTCATGCCATACTTGAGATCTTATCTTGCTATGTATCAGGGCTCATCTATACTTATTCCTCCCTGGAAATGGCGGCTATTTCTGCTCTCAGCACAGGTTATAGTACAGCTTTTATGTATGTGAAAGTTCAGATTCTCTATGGAGTCAGTGTCTTCTGGAGAAAGTCGATGTCCCTCTACATCCATCATTTAGTATCAGGCTATCTCTGAGCAGTACTGCCTATCAGAGAAGAGACCCAGGTGGTGTATGGAAGCTTATTTTTAGGCAATGCCTCATGGGATAAAATTATGCAAATCAGGTCGTGTTAGCCCAACCATAGTTTACTCCCAAAGAAGACAACTGTTTTAGTGGTCTTGCTTCTCATCCGTACAGATCAGTTCCTTAAAGAGAACCTGTCACATAGGTTATGCCCCCCTGGCTGAGGGCAGCACAAGCTAGTGTCAGACCTGCTGTTTCCAGCGCTGTGTCCCTTATTCTGTAAGATGCTGCAGTTTCAGAGTATTTAAGGCTCAAATCTGCAGTTTTCAGCCTGTTCTGCCAGAAAAGAGTCCGTCTTTCATGAAAAGAGTTTAATTCATGCCCCACCCACATGAGGAGAGGCCCGCCCACTTGACAACTGATTAACCTATTATTTTGAATAGGTAGAAACATGTGAACAACTGTCATGTAGCGGGGCTAGCTTTAGGTGGGCCGGGCTAACACCTCATGAATAAGCTGGACTCTTTTCTGTCTCAAAATTGCCAGATTTGAGCATTAAATACTCTGAAACTACTGCTCCTACAGAATTAGGGGACAGGTTAACTTTAAAGGAGTTTTCTCAGTACAAAGATTAGTTTTCAACATTTGGGGATAGTAAATCAAGACCTTTTCCAAATGCATTCCTCTTTTGATGTTACCTTGGTCAGGAGATAAGAGATACTTTATCTGCTCTGAGTGCACACAGGTTTTCTGGTTACCATCCTGCTCTCCCTTCCTGATTAGACAGAGAGCAGGGTGTGACATCACCAGGGCAGACATCAGCTTGAAAACAGAGTGTGTTATCTTTAACAAACAAAAGAGATGAATTACTTTTGATTGTTTACTTTTTAGCCCTGAAGCTCTCTGCACTATAGATTGCATCTCCTCCTCTCATGTCAGTGAAATTAGGAGAGCTGGGAATATAGAGCTGATATGCTAATCACTCCTATAGAACCACCCATAACCTGACCAGGAAGAGTGAGGAAGTGTATCTGATTCTGCCTGTGGCTCCTTGAAACAGCATGGTGAATCAACCCCGTTAAAGGGGTTCTCCGGGACTTTTTATTTGCTATATGGCTCACAACTGTATTATATTAAACTTTGTAGTTCATACGTATTAAAAATTATCTACCTGTCCTGCTGTGCAGAACCAGGCAACGAGCCCTGTCTTCCTGTCCCCCCTATCCCCCGCAAACCACCTGTTATTGATTACATGGCCTCAGTGAATGTTTTGTCATCACTCAGTGGGTGTGCTTTGAAGCCAGGCTCAGCTTAGGAACACTCCCTTGTAGTGGGCGTGACCTGGGCAGACAACTATCTGACTATATTCACTCTTGCCAGCCTGTAGTTTAAGGGGGATTGGAGTAATTGCATTTGAGTAATTACAGGGGAGGGGGAACTGTTGGTTTATCTTTGAGTCCTGCTGGCAGAACTTACTAACAGTAATGGGAGCAGGGGACAGCAGTTCAGAGCTGGGGGGTTGTGTACTGCTGCTGCATGAAAATGATGACTGCAGCCCTGTACAGTTTACACCGTGATTCATGAGTCCTAACTATCATCATTATCGTGACAGCAAGTACAGAGCTGATGGGATTACATACTAGTGTCAGCACATAGACTGTAGGGGCAGCATGTATGAACGGGGCTGCGCCAGATATTTGGTGTCCTTTCAGCCCGATATCAGGTTCAGCCCCATTCACTACATGTTTAAAAGCCCCGCATACCATTATCAGACGCATTACCTAGCGCCTGTGGCGCTTTGTAATGCACCTGATTTCAGGGGCCATGCGGGAGGCGGGGCGCAGTGGAACCGTACAAAGCTATAGATTTATAGCTTCACTACGGCATTTCTAGGCACATTACTGCTGGAACAGATAGTGGTTTACCTGAGCCAGAAGTGTCGTATAAGCGCTAGAATGTGCCTGATTTATGACCCACAGTAGAGCAGGTTCATAAATCGGGTGCATTCTAGCCTATCATTATGCACATGGAAGGCTAAATTTCATACATGCCACCCTAGAAGTGATAACTGTGGAGGGAAGTACTAGATTGCAATGCAGTCTATTACTTGTAGGAAAGAGATGCTGGAGAACTACTGACACCCCCACAAGCAGGAAGTTTCAATGTAAAAAGTGGGTCTTATGCTAAATGAATGGCAAAGGAAAAGAAACATGTGAAGGTAGTGGAATATCTTTACTCTTCCATAAAAATGCTGTTTATAATGATAAACCTGGATAACCCCTTTAATTAGCAGGCTATTTAATATGTATTATGACCGCCCATGAAAACCCCCCAGAAAGTGGTTAAGCTATTTGCAGAAGAAAATCCTCCATTTTTATGATAAGACGTTGCAAATAGAAGCAAATGATGTGGCCACCAATTCCTTTTTTTCTATGGTAATGTTTTGCTCCGCTTGGAATAGAGACCGGCTATGGGTGGGGGTCAATAGTGGGGGTGGGGGAATCCATCACTGACATATCATAAGCATGATGTGGCGGAAACTCAATTTAAAGGGTATATATAAGGCCAGGTTCACATCTGCTTTGGATGTTACGTTTTGAGACTCCTGTGCAAATTCTATAAAAAAATTACTGAAAAATAACGCAATTATTTCTGACACCCACATCAACAGAAAATTCAATAGACCCCATTGTAGTCAAAAGGGTCTGTTGGGCATCATTGGTATCTGTCATTTAATGGACCCGGCGCCGCCACTGCAATAGATGTGAACCAGGCTTAACATGGAGCAAAAGTTTCCAGCATTATTATAGTTATACTGTAGATAAACTTTGTATTACTGTGTATATACATTGTATTTCTAATCATGTGATAATCATGAGCTGCAGTGTGTATTATGCTCAGGAGCTGCACTCACTATTCTTCTGGTGCAGTCACTGTACATACATTATTTATCTTGTACTGATCCTGAGTTACATCCTGTATTATACTCCAGAGCTGCACTCACTATTCTGCTGGTGCAGTCACTGTGTACATACATTACTTATCCTGTATATCCTGAGTTAAACTGTATTATACTGCAGAGCTGCACTCACTATTCTGCTGGTGCAGTCATTTTGGTACATACATTACTTATCCTGTACTGATCCTGAGTTACATCCTGTATTATTCTCCAGAGCTGCACTCACTATTCTGCTGGTGCAGTCACTGTTTACATACATTACTTATCCTGTACCTGATCCGGAATTACATCCTGTATTATCCTCCAGAGCTGCACTCACTATTCTGCTGGTGCAGTTACTTTGTACATACATTACTTATCCTGTACTGATCCTGAGTTACATCCTGTATTATCCTCCAGAGCTGCGCTCACTATTCTGCTGGTGCAGTCACTGTGTGCTTTACTCCTCTTGTACATCCTGTACCGATCCTGAGTTACAGCCTGTATTATCCTCCAGATCTGCACTCACTATTCTGCTGGTGCAGTCACTGTGTTACATTTCATTACTTATCCTGTACCGATCCGGATTTACATCCTGTATTATCCCAGAGCTGCACTCACTATTCTGCTAGTGGAGTCACTGTGCACAAAAAATACATTACTTATCCTGTACTGATCCTGAGTTACATCCTGTATTATACCAGAGCTGCACCCCCTATGCTG
Source organism: Phyllomedusa bahiana (assembly GCA_025379985.1). NCBI lineage: Eukaryota > Metazoa > Chordata > Amphibia > Anura > Hylidae > Phyllomedusa > Phyllomedusa bahiana. Next base: position 18,977 of record JAODAL010040479.1, read on the forward strand.
CTGGGGCAGTCACTGTGTACATACATTACTTATCCTGTACTGATCCTGAGTTACATCCTGTATTATCCTCCAGAGCTGCACTCACTATTCTGCTGGTGCAGTCACTGTACATTCATTACTTATCCTGTACTGATCCTGAGTTACATCCTGTATTATCCTCCAGAGCTGCACTCACTGTTCTGCTGGTGCAGTCACTGTGTACATACATTACTTATCCTGTACTGATCCTGAGTTACATCCTGCATTATACTCCAGAGCTGCACTCACTATTCTGCTGGTGCAGTCACTGAACATACATTAATTATCCTGTACTGATCCTGGTTACATCCCGTTTTATCCCCAGAGCCGCACTCACTATTCCGCTGGTGCAGTTACTGTGTACATACATTACATTACTTATCCTCTACTAACCTTTACTACATGTAAACTTGTTATGTCAGTTCTGTATAAAATAATAAAATATAAAAAAAACATAGTATTCAAATCTGGACAGATCTTTAAAACCAGTTGAAAATGGTCAGACTTATTGCTGGTTTTACATGTCTTTGTAAAATAAATAGCATTCCACATCTGTCTGCGATATAGTGTGCAGAATATTTAATGCATATATATATTAGTATACAATGTATATACAGTATATAATATTGTTCTATTTATCGCTTTCTTTTTGTTTCCTTTTTGTAGGTCCTTTTGTTTTGCATCACAGCTGCTCTCTACATGTTCTTTTTCAGGTAAGTGCCACTCATTGCAGATTCATGTCAGATTTATCTCAGTTTTCTACAGCATGCGGCTATAAGGGGCCGTCCCCTCGGCATGATTTTCAGTCGGATTTACAGGCGGTTTTCGGATTTGACTGTCAACCTTTTTGATAGACTTAAATAGAAAATCTGTGCAGTAGTTCACATTGCACGGATCTTCCACCAGACGGTTTGTTACACTGCCGGCGTGACGAAAAACAGTTCAATGTGAATGGGGGGGCGGCTGAATCTACAAACCATGGACACAAGCCGTGCCCCTTTTTCATGGAAAAAAACGGCAAAATATCCAACTGTTATTTGGTCATTACCGTGTGAACGCACCCTAAGAAGGGAACTGTCATCAGGACAGTAACATGAGAGGCTCCTCAGCCATGATCTGCAGTCATGACTCTCCAGCTGTTGCAAGACTACAACTCTCATCATGCTTAGTTGTACACTCACTGACAGAAAAACAATGCACCAAAGAAGAAGTTGTTGGAATCAAATAAAACTCTTTATGTGTGAATGTAATAATGACAGATGTAAGTGGTTATAATATTAGGGCGAAATGATAAGTTTATTGGGGAAAGCTGAACAATTGGATGGAGGCTCTAGTCCCCTGTTGGTCGCCTCTAGCCTAGATACTAGATGGGATATGATTGGGCATGGAGCATACAGGTTCCATATTGGATCCTATGGCACACTTGTGCACAGGTTCCAGTGCTTATTCTTTTTGCTCTAAATCATGCAGATTTAGAGCAAAAAGCATAAGCACTGACTTCTTATATGCCTTGCATCATGCTGTCATGTAGAATTTTTAATGGATCCGAATAAAGATATGATGTTTTTATCGGATTACCGTTTGGCGGAAAGCTGGTTTATCTTCTTCTTTGGATTTCGTGGGGAGTTGGCTCTGCTCCGACCGTGCTGCTGCCAAATGGACATATTGAAGTTAGGTGAGCTGATAGACACTGTGGTGGTTTGTGTTTGGCTACTTGCTCACAGGTGCCTAAGCCCCAACAGTGGAGCTAATTCTTGGGGCCCACCTGTGGAGTTGATTCTTGGGGCCCAACAGTGGAGTAGATTCTTGAGGACAACCAGAGGAGATCATTCTGGGATCCACAAGAGGAGATGATTCTGGCAGCCCACCAGTGGAGATGATTATGGTCACCTACCAGTGAATTGATTCTTGAGGCCCACCAATGGAGTTGATTCTCGGGGCCCACCCGTGGAGGTGATTCTTCAGGCATCCAAGGAGAGTTGATATTTTGGTCCACCAGTATAGTTGAATTTTGAGTCCACCAGTAAGGTTGATTCTTGGAGGAGGTGATACTTAAAGCTCACCATTATAGTTGATGTTTGGGACCCAGCAGCTGAGTTGATTCTTGAGGACCACCAGTGGAGGTGATTCTTGGAGCCCACCAGTGGAGTTGATTCTGGGGTCCACCAGTAGAGTTGATTCTTGGCACCCACCAGTGGAGATGAGTATAGTCACCCATCAATAAAGTTGATTCTTGGGGTCCACCAGTGGTGTTGATTCTTGGGGCCACCAGTGGTGTTGATTCTTGGGGCCACCAGTACAGTTGATTATTGGGGCCCACCAGTAGAATTGAATTTTGAGTCCACCATTGTATGCACTGTAAGCATGCATAACAGAGATCACTGTCCATCACTGATTAGGACCACCTCTTGGACTCCTAAACTAAGAAAGAGCAAAGATTTAAATGAGTACAATGCAAGTTCTACTAAATATTTCCACACAAAACTCTTTAGCAATCTGCTCAATTGCTGTATTACATGTTGCTGGTAGATCAGACAGATTGTTCAGTGTGATAGGTTCCCTTTATAACCCCTCTTAAAAGGGTTTTTTCAGCTCCCAGTGAATGGGAAGAGCTGTGCATGTGTGGCCGCCGCTCCAACTGAGAACAGCCATGGTTTGGAACTGGACGGGGGTTCAGGAGGCCACCCATTCTGCACCTGCACCTGTCAGGCAGTTATGGCATATCTAGTTTGGGATGGGAATACCCCGTCCACTAAAAAACAGTTAAATAAATTGATAAAAATATTCTACAAGTGGATTAGATAACAAAAATACATATAGTTACCTTCACACTAATTGCTGTTCCAGCACTGAACCTGCCGGCGGCGTCTCCGCTCTCTGGCTACAGCAGTCACACGCAATTTGTGGGGCCCAGAAATAAACAGTCAGTGGCTTCAGTACTGGCCCCCAGTCTCTGTTACTCCGCACTTTTCTGCCTTTTGTGACCCTAGTAAGTCAGTGTGATTGATTAGGATCCATGATGAAACAGACTCTAGCTATGACCACACATCGGACATGTTTTCCTTAGCAGAAATCCAATTACTGCCCAGGGTTTTTACTTTACAGATGCGACTTTCACTGCTTATTTGGATGCGGGTTATCCCCATATCACTCCGGGCGGGATCCACGGGACCACGCCAGAAGTCTGGCTTATTTTCAGCCCGAGATCTAGCGGAGCCCCAATCGAAATATTTTAACCTCAAGCCGAAAGCCTGAAAAGTAGTTAATGACCAGAACATTTTTTTAGTTTTTGCATCCTCGCGTTTCAACAGTTGTAACTTTTTTATTTTTTCAATGACGCAGTTGGATGAGGCCTCGTTTTATTCGAGACGTGTTGTACTTTTTGGGGGAATAGTTTAAGTTCACTTATAAATAACTGCAGAATTTTTATTTTTATTTTTTTAAAACATGTTTTTTTTTTTTTTGTTTTTTTTTAAAATTGTTTTACACCATTCACATTTCACACTTAATAACTTGTTAGATTAATTCTACAGGTTATTAAAGTCGTGTGGATACCTAATATATGTAGGTGGGGGTTTTTTGTGTGTGTTATGTATGCACAATTATTTTTTGTTAAATATTTATTTTTATTTTATTATTTATTTTTATTTTATTTTTACACTTTTTATGTTTTTTACTTTTTTTTTTTAAACGCCATGAAGGGAGAACTGTGTTACTTTTATTTTTTTTTACACTTGGTAATGTATTAGCATATTCATATATAATCTGTGTCAGTCTGACATAGGCACAGTTCAGGGCAACTCACAGTCTGCCCTGATCACTGGCTTGTTACACAGACAGCCCTGGGGCTACTCTAGGTCCCCAGGGCTGACTGTGCAGCTGTTCACCGGGCTCTGTCAGGTCACCGGGTGTTCCGATCACCCGACAGAGCAGGGAAAACCTTTGTCTTGTTCACTTGTCTACCACCATTTTGAGTCCTTCTGTACCAGTGGACCCCAGAGATCCTGTGACATTATCCAGGACTCTGCCTTTCATCACTCAAATGTACCATATCATGGGTCGTGATTTAAATCATAACTGTATATTGTCAAATTTTTTGATTTTTTTGTAACAATTTTTTTTCCCTGAGAACCCAGATTTTTGGGGAAAAACGCGTCGGAAGGTTTTGGGATGTTAGGGTTGACCTCCAATATATTTTTGTTTTAGGAATTGATCTAGCATACCTTTTCTCCTGTAGGATTCGGGGGCTATTGTGCCCGGGAAACCTGTTTTTTTTTCCCTGCATCATTCCTTTGATTTTTGAGGGGTTTGTCATTTTTTGCATTTGGAATTTTTTTTTGATCCCTTGGTTTTTACCTCAAGCAATTTTTTGTAATGGTTAAAAGTACCAGTAACCTTTTGCATCTGGGGATTACGGGGGCCCTTGTTTTGCCATACCCTTTACATTCTTCCATCCACATTTATTGCCCCATGGTTGAGGGGGATTGAGTATACTAACTTTAAATACTATAGGAGTTATTATTTTCAAATTTAGTCTTTTTTTTAGCTGAATTTTGTAGGGTGAGGTGTGGGAGGACGTGGTTGGGAGCCCTTACGGGGCATTTCTCCCCAATTCGGTTAGGCGTATTTAAGTGGTAGGGATAGTCTCTTTGGAAAGGTTACATATTTTTTGTATCAAGTAAATTAATAAAATTAAGTTTTAGTCTTTTCCTAGGATTTTACCATTTCTGTGGTTGGTGTTTTGTAATTATTTGGTATATCCAGGTTATTTATCCTTAGAATTTTCTCCTCTATTTTTATTCAAGGGGAGTTTTGTGGTTTTTTTTTTGAAAACCCCTTTGATTGCGCTGCGGTGATGAACTGTGCAATAAAAGGTGAGGAAACCACAAGGGGCCGGTAGAAGCCAATGTTCACCAAAGCCGGCCCCGGTGGGGTAAAAGCCATATACGGGTGTCAGCGGCATTCGACCACTGACACACGTTTCATATACGTTTCGCATAACTGCTATTCGGTTAATCAGGTAGGCTTTTACTGGAGTAAACCAAAGAGCGGGGTGGGTTGGGTACTCCCCCGTTCCAGGCCAGGCCCTGGGTTTGCTGGAGTCCTATGTAAGCCTGGCAGGTCAGGTGTGCAAGGTGTGACTGGTCAGAAGGAGATCTGACAGTGTGGGAGCTGGAGAGGACGTCTACAGCAGCCTGTCTGTAAAGCACCCCGAAAGGACTATGAGTGAGACAACACCGAAGGTGTTATGCTTATGTTTTGTTCGGCTGGGATAAGCTGCATTGTGTTTTTCCCTTGTTTATTTGATTTGGAGCAATAAACGCCAGTGCCTGGAATAAACGGACGTCACAGACTGTGTTTTCCCGTGCTACCAGTGAGCTGATCCCTACAAAGGGTTAAAGCACCGGGGAGCGGAGGTTTCCCCCGCTCCCCGGTGCATGCAGGAGATGCGCTGGGATCAGGGCTGTGTAGCACAGCCCCGTGCCAAGTGCTGCTGCGGCACCGGGAGCCGCAAACTCCGATGTCTGCAGCGACGCCAAAAGACGTCGCTGCAGATGAACGACCTGAAATGCTCAACGTCAAAAGACGGCGGACGGTCGCTAAGGAGTTAAAACCTCCTGTGCACCAATATCAGGCGCATTGCAGGGCACCTGCGCACTTTGTAATGCACCTGATTTCGGGGGGCGTGTGGCAGGCAGGGCGTACTACAACTGTACGAAGCTATAGATTTATAGCTTCGTTACGGCATTTCTAGGCACATTACAGCTGGAACAGGTAAAGCACTTTCAAAGTGGTTTACCTGAGCCAGAATTGTCATACAAGCGCTGGAATGCGCCTGATTTATGACCCGCTGTAGAACAGGTTCATAAATCAGGCACATTTTATATTAATATTATGCACAGAAAATTTTGCGGTTAAACGCCAAAAATCATACATGTCGCCCATAATGTGGAAAATCCACACTCTAGTTCGCTGTGTGATCTACAGACCTGCTATTCAAGTGAATGGGAATCGGGATGCACAAGGATTTTAATGAGGAATCCAATGAAATATTCACATTGAATCCTCGTTAAAATCTGTCGTGTGAACGTACCTTTATCACACCCTCTATGGATCTTGTACAAAGAGAAGCGATGACACCGGTATAACATACAACATGCATTAACTGGAGCAAGATCTAGATATCCTGAGTCCTCGCTCACATGAGTTCCTTTGCTGAGTTCCTTTCCATCAGGGCTCTTGTATTTTTAGAGACAGAACTAATCAACAGATCTCTCATGATCTTGTCTTGTCTTAAAAGGTGCATTGTTCCTCATCAAGGAGAGGCACTATGTGGGTCTCAGCTCCAAAATTTGAATATATTCTGAAGGGTTTGTGGGAAGTAAGTTAGGACTACATCCAATTGCTTATAGTGTTCTTCAAATCACATCCGACTCACTGAGCCTTGCAATGTGAATGGGATGAGAGCCAACCAGATACTCATCTGCAGACGGCTATTTTGGGGTGTTGTCCCTCATCAGTGCAGAGTTGAGTTCTGGTTGGTTGGTTGGGTGGGTGAGAGACTTCGGGGCTTTCTTGTCCTATTGATTCAAACAGGACCCATGTTGTCTATACAATGACATTTTCTGCTCCTGATATAGCACCAACATACTCAGCAGTGATGTATAGAGATTGTGATACTTCACATCAGTCCCTGTCCTCAGTGAGGCTGACTGACGATCTTAGACAGCTTACCGTAGGGCCAATTATCTAGAAAGTATGTCTTCAAAGTTTACCCTGGAGGAAACACAGGAAGAACATACCCACCACAGCAGATGTAAAATCTGGCCAGAGATACAAACTCGGGACCTGGGCACTGCAAGTCAAGAGGGAAAACCACAGAGCTATAAACCCAGGAAACCATCAACAGTTCTGTAAATGAACCAGGAGGCTCAGGATGAACAGAGGCCGAGGTCCTGTCCACAAAGTTTGAGAACACAGTTATAATTGACTGCATGTATAATCGATCTGTTTGTGCCTGGTGAAAAGAAGATGTGATAAGCTCCTGTGACCTGACCGGGGACAATGACACCTCTGATGGTGAATGTCAGGAGACACAGATAGTCTGAGGCGACGGCGACCTCTTTTCTTTCGCCTCCCATTGACCCAGTTGGGTCTTATCTTTCTTATTCCGTGAGAAACCATTGAGATCAGTGGGATGGACGCAGACGTGTGACATTCCCTCATACACCTCCCCGGAGAAGACGCTGACAGGTGTCACATACAGGGGGCGATGTCAGTCATACGCTGCGTAACATCACCATGTCTGCCTGGATACCTTTTCTATAACCCCTTCGCCTCCTCCTGTCCATTGGTTTGAATAGGACAATCGGGGACATAGCAGTCACACCTGGTGCTTAGGGGGCCCCTCAGTCAATTAAGACACAGGTACTATATATGGTAGGGGGTGACCCTGTAGGTTTTAAATTTGGAGCCAGAAAGGGGTTGTCTCACTACAAAGATGATAGTTTAAAATGAGAGGAACCAAAATGTAAGCATGTCTGTCCACGGAGACCATTAGCAAAGTGCTATGGTTTATGAGAACGGGCTGATATATATAGAGAGAGAGAAAGAGAGAGAGATTGTAGTGTGCAGGCCCACGTAAAACACTTTTTGTGACACAAATGGCAGTCCCATGTAAATCACAGACAGAGAACGCAGCTGTACTGTGCAGTCCTACGTAAATCACTTTTGTGCCTCAGATGCACAGTCCCACGTAAATCACTTTTGTGGTACAGAGAGAGAAATAACACAGCTGTACTGTGCAGTCCCATGTAAAACACAGACAGAGCACAGCTATAGTGTGCAGTCCCACGTAAATCACGTTTGTGACTTGGATGCGCAGTCCCGCGTAAATCACAAATAGACAACTCAGCTGTACTGTGCAGTCCCATGTAAAAAAAAAAACAACATTGTGACTTGGATGTGCAGTCCCATGTAAATCAGAAACAGAGAGATAACACAGCTGTACTATGCAGTCCCATGTAAATAAGCTTTTGTGACACAGATGCGAAGTCCTTCTTAAAGCACTTGTGAGACAGATATGCAGTCCCATGTAAACACAAACAGATAAATAGTATAGTTTTGTTCTGCAGATCTGTAGAGGTCAGAGATGTAATAACCTGCAGGATATATCACTGCGTGTTAGAGAGAGAAAAAAAAAATCACCCATCTTTCCCAGAGTCCTGAATGTCAAATGCCCATTCTAATTACAAAATTTTTTTGAGAGAGAGAAACGAGAAAAATAATATAATTATTGGGGTTACACTTAACTTTTTTTACCCCTTTCCCAAAGAAATTTTTAAACTTTTTTCCAAAACATCAAAAACTGAAATGCCATCGTATTTTGGACGACATTTTGTCTTTTGCTGTGTGCACATAACCTTAGTCTCTCAAAGTGGAGAACCTCTTCCTTCCCCCCCACTCACACAGAATGAATCATTACAAAACAATCACGGGGGTGGGGTTGTGGGCTGCAGAGAGTGAATAAACTCCCCGCTGGGAAGAGAAAACCCCCTCCAATTTTACAAGCCCCTGCCCTTGGGGAACCCCGCACCAAAAAAGGCTGCCAAATCGGGCGGGACAACCCCTTTAAGGTAAATTTGGGTCCAACTATGGACCACCAGAAAAACTCAAGAAGAGTCAACGGTAGACAGTGGGGGTGGGAAACACCTTCTGGGGATCTCTCCTTTGGGAGTATGTCCCTTGGTTTTTGGATGGGGAGGCTCTTGTTTGAGGGGTTACGTCGTGGCTATTCCTGGGAAGAAAGGATGACCCACATCATAGAGATTTTTCGAGACAGTGGATGTTCGTACAACTATGGTTGAAGTCACCTGGCAGGATTTTTGCTTTAAAGTGGTTTTCTCACAACATTGATTTGCTTTATACATATAGGCAAAGGTAAATAAAAAAAATATTACTAGATACATTGCTGTTCTGATTTTGCTTCATTTCGTAGTTAGAGCAATTCATATCTCTTGCTTGTGAACACAAGCTAACCTGGGTTACCAACCACCTCTTTGTGCTCTAGCAGTTCTGGCCAGGATACTGACAGCACTTCCTGCTGTGTCTTATCAGCAGCATAGTAGATGGTTTATGTTTCTTAGTGACAAATGTTAACCCTGTAGAGCTCTGTAGCCTTCTATCCTGCTGTTATAACCCCTCCATCACCAATGTCCCTCTAACAGGCTCAGCTAGGATTAGTAGAACTGAAATGTCAGTCACTGCTGTAGAACCACCCAGAGCCTGAACAGGAAGTAGGAGCCTGAAGCTGTAGAACTGCCCACAGCCTGAACAGGGAGTGGAAGCCTGAAACTGCAGAACCACCCACAGCCTGAACAGGAATTGTGAGTCTGAAACTATAGAACCACCCACAGCCTGAACAGGAATTATGAGCTTGAAGCTGTAGAACCGCCCACAACCTGAACAGGAAGTGGGAGCCTGAAGCTGTAGAACTGCCCACAGCCTGAACAGGAAGGGGGAGCCTGAAGCTGTAGTACTGTCCACAGCCTGAACAGGAAGTGGGGGCCTGAAACTGTAGAATTGCTTACACACTCCAAACAAGAAGTGTGAGCCTGAAGCTGTAGAACCGCCCACAGCCTGAACAAGAAGTGTGAGTCAAACTATAGAACCGCCCACAGCCTGAACAGGAAGTGTGAGCTTGAAACTGTAGAACCGCCCACAGCCTGAACAGCAAGTGGGAGCCTGAAGCTGTAGAACTGTCTACACTCTGAACAGGAAGTGTGACCCTGAAGCTGTAGAACTGCCCACAGCCTGAACAGGAAGTGTGACCCTGAAGCTGTAGAACCGTCCACAGCCTGAACAGCAAGTGGGAGCCTGAAGCTGTAGAACTGTCTACACTCTGAACAGGAAGTGTGACCCTGAAGCTGTAGAACTGCCCGCAGCCTGAACAGGAAGTGTGACCACCCACAGCCTGAACAGGATTTATGAGCTTGAAGCTGTAGAACCGCCCACAACCTGAACAGGAAGTGGAGCCTGAAGCTGTAGAACTGCCCACAGCCTGAACAGGAAGGGGGAGTCCTGAAGCTGTAGAAACTGTCCACAGCCTGAACAGGAAGTGGGGCCTGAAACTGTAGAATTGCCTTACACACTCCAAACAGAATGGGGAGCCTGAAAGCTGTAGAACCGCCCACACCTGAACAAGAAGTGTGAGTCAAACTATAGAACCGCCCACAGCCTGAACAGGAAGTGGAGCTTGAAACTGTGAACCGCCCACAGCCTGAAACAGCAATGGAGCCTGAGCTGTAGAACTGTCTACACTCTGAACAGAAGTGTGACCCTGAAGCTGTAGAACTGCCCGCAGCCTGAACAGGAAGTTGACCCTAACTGTAGAACCGCCCACAGCCTGAAACAGCAAGGGGAGCCTGAAGCTGATAGAACTGTCTACACTCTGAACAGGAAGTGTGACCCTGAAACTGTAGAACTGCCCGCAGCCTGAACAGGAAGTGTGACCCTGAAGCTGTAGAACCGTCCACAGCCTGAACAGCAAGTGGGAGCCTGAAGCTGTAGAACTTTCTACACTCTGAACAGGAAGTGTGACCCTGAAGCTGTAGAACCGTCCACAGCCTGAACAGCAAGTGGGAGCCTGAAGCTGTAGAACTGTCTACACTCTGAACAGGAAGTGTGACCCTGAAGCTGTAGAACAGCCCACAGCCTGAACAGGATGTGGGAGTCTGAAGCTGTAGAACTGTCCACAGCCTGAACAGCAAGTGGCAGCCTGAAGCTGTAGGACCACCCACAGCCTGAACAGAAAGTGGGAGCCTGAAGCTGTAGAACCACCCACAGCCTGAACAGAAAGTGGGAGCCTGAAGCTGTAGAACCACCCACAGCTTGAAAAGAAAGTGGGAGCTCGAAGCTGGCTGTGAAGAGTAGGCTCTGTGAAACAGCTTAGTGAAAGCCCCTCTTTTAAGGACCAGGAAACCCCTTTCAGGAGGTTGTATAAGTTGCAAAAAGTGACTTTTTGTTGTTTAAACTGGATCGGAATTTACACCTAATGAACGGCAAATGGAGAAAGTTGTTTCATGGGAGAAAGTCAGAGCTGAGGTGTTGATGTGACCCTCATGATGGTAGATGTGATGAGTGACGTGTGTGTACAGGACAGTTATTACAAGCCCCTCCGGCGTTCTTGGCCTCCCCTCATATCTCTACCTGGAAGTCACGGGAGAAGCCTTCAAACTCTAACATTTCAGGCTCCTAAAAAAAGCCTTCCCCAGAGGAAGACGCAGCCACTCTCCTCCTTTTGTGTGGTTTCCTATCGGGGATCCCAAAGCCGCCTTTGTCCGGAGCAGCATTGATGCCGCTATTTATCATAGTCCTGTCATCCTAGAAGGACGAAGAATGGAGAGGAAAGCAGCGTCTTGTTCCCAGGCCTGGGAGAATCCGTAACCGGTGGCACGGTGCGGTGACCGCGCCTCCCAGCTGCTTTCTATGGCCCGTGGTATTACATGAACGCCTCCGAGCTCTTCCAGGACACGGCTGATATTACAGCTCACACCATGGGAAGGCAATTGAGCTTCACAGATCCTATTTCTGCTATTGATCTCCAGACTAAAGCCTGGAGATGACAGCTCAAGTGGGGACTTCCTGCAGCTCCGCGCAGTTTATTCTTGGTGGGATCAGTTCATGATTTATCCTAGATATGATCAGTGGATTCTTAAAGTGGAACTCTGCACCACAGATTATTGTCGACCAAGTTTAAAAGCAAACTCTACAGTAGTCCTTGTGTTTGTCATAGTCAGGCTGTAGTTACATGGTGCATATTTTCTCCTAAAATTACAATGTAGTAGATAACAGAAATCCGACAAACAAGCCTTCGATATCTGATGTATATTTCACTTATTGGTTCATCACGTTTTCGGATGCGGACAATCCCCGGCCAATGGGGTGAATCGAGTCCTGGCATAAATAATTACATATGTAGATGTGGTTTTTGATGCAAAGTTTGGGGTATTTTAAACTGCAAAATAAGCATCAAAATACTCTGTGTGAACCCATACACAGTTAAAAGAAGTGGAATCCCACTATCCGGGTGGAAACCATCAGCAAGTGTGGAAACCATCAACAAGGGCAGATTCTACCCTGGCCCCCTTAGGGTATGTTCACACAGGGCATTTTGCGTCGTATTTGCACTCTAATATGGGCCGAAATGACGGTAATCCATAGCACTCATAGAGAACTATGGATTACGCCTCCTCTCCCCAGTGCAATATGATCGTACTGTACGTGCGGGGAGATAAGTGACATGTCAATCACTTGCGGCGAATACGCGTCGCGAGTAATGAATGTCAATGGGACCGGCGGGCTGCCCCCCCCCACCCCCGCGCGCCGCGGGAGTAAGCGCGAGTTCCCAAAGCACACCAGTACGCGACGCAATACATCGTGTGAATATAGCCTTAGGGTGCTTTCACACGGTGCGTTTTTGGTGCGTTTTTTTGACACGTTTTTTTGTGCAGAAATGTACAGCATTAATTTCGGCAAAAAAAGCGCTTCTAAGAACGTGTAAAAAATGCACTGTGTGAAAGCACCCTTAGGGGACGTTCACACGGCTTTTTTGGATCCGTGTTGGATCTGAAAATCGCATCCAAAAACGCAACGTCGTTCGGATCCTAAACGGATCCAACACGTATCCAACATGGATCTTCGTGTTTGGCTGCGTTTTTGCAGCAGCAGGATCGCACCCTATAGTTTATTATAGGGCTCCTGCTGCGTCTTTCGAATCAAGAATTGACTTGACAATTCTTAGAACGGATCCAAAAGACGGATCTGAAAGACGCAATGAGAGACACATCGGCGATCACTTGTCTGAACACTGATGCGTGTTTCAAGTTAAAAGCAAGGTAAATCACACTGCTATTTGTTAGCTGCGTGTTTGGGTCCATCTAGGGTCCGACAGACAGATCCAAACACGCAGCTAAAAGCGTATGTAACACGGAGTCAACACGCCATGTGAGCATACCCTTAGAGTACCTTCACACGGCGGGTTGGTTCCGTTCTTGGATATGTGTTTGGATTCGTGTTTTGGACCCTAAATGGACCCAAACCCGCATCTAAGAATGTGCAGTGTGATTTGCATCGCTTTCAATGCTTGGTTACTTGCGTTTTTCTGATGCGTCTTTCCGATCCATTCATAGAATTGTCATGTCAATCCTTGATCCGAAAGACACAGCAGGAGCCCTATAATAAACTACAGGGTGCGATCCTGCTGCAGCCAAACACGCACTTCGGGCCATATGTATAAAAACTGTCTAGGTTTAAAATTCACTTTGTTTCCCATAGAAACCAATCAGAGCCCATAGCAACCAACCAGAGCCCATAGCAACCAATCAGAGCCCATTGCAACTAATCAGAGCGACCATCTAATTTTTCCAGAGCACTATATGAAATTAAAGGGGCGCTCTGATTGGTTGCTATGGGAAAGAAAGTGAATTGTAGACCTGGTCCGTGGCCCTTCGTGTTGGATACGTTTGACGCAGCGCTTTTGGATGCAATTTTCAGATTCAAAACGGATCCAAAATTGGATCCAAAACACCATGTGACCATAACCTAAGAGTACTTTCACTCAATGCAGTTTTTGGGTGTGTTTTTGATGCCTTTTTTGTGAAGAAATGTACTGCATTAATTGTGTGCCTTTCTGCAAAAAAAAAACGCATCCGAAAAATGCATTAAAAACGCAGGTGCGTATAAAAGCACCCTTATTACCCTGACTTGAACCCAAACGAGCATCTGTGAGACCACCCTGATCGTCATGTTCGCTCTACCGATCCTCCCCGTACACCCTCCAGCAGCTGTGGAGCCCCTGGATGGTGGTGTTGGCTCTATGGACCCTCCAGCAACTGTGGAAGCCCCTGGATGGTCATGTTGGCTCTATGGCCCCTCCAGCAACTGTGGGCCCCTGGATGATGATGTTGGCTCTATGGGTCCTCCAGCAGCTGTGGGAGCCCCGGGTTGGTGGTGTTGGCTCTATGGCCCCTCCAGCAGCTGTGGGGCCCTGGATGGTGGTGTTGGCTCTATGGCTCCTCCAGCAGCTGTGGGGCCCCTGGATGGTGGGGTTGGGTCTATGGCTCCTCCAGCAGCTGTGGGCCCCTGGATGGTGGTGTTGGCTCTATGGACCCTCCAGCTACTGTGGGTGCCCCTGGATGATGGTGTTGGCTCTATGGGTCCTCCAGCAGCTGTGGGAGCCCCTGGATGATGGTGTTGGCTCTATGGGTCCTCCAGCAGTTGTGGGACCCCTATATGATGGTGTTGGCTCTATGGCTCCTCCAGCAGCTGTGGGATCCCTGGATTCTAGTGTTGGCTCAATGGACCCTCCAGTAGCTGTGGGACCCCTGGATGGTGGTGTTAGTTCTATGGACCCTCCAGCAGCTGTGGGGCTCCTGGATGGTGGTGTTGGCTCTATGAACCCTCCAGCAGCTGTGGGGCTCCTGGATGGTGTTGTTGGCTCTATGGACTCTCCAGCATTTTTTTTGTGTGGGCCCCTGGATGGTGGTTGGTTTTGGCTCTATGGCCCCCCCAGCAAACTGTGGGACCCCTGGATGGTGGTGTTGGCTCTATGGACCCTCCAGCAGCTGTGGAGCCCCTGGATGATGGTCTTGGCTCTATGGCCCCTCTAGCAGCTGTGGAGCCCTGATGGTGGTGTTGGCTCTAAAGACCCTCCAGCAGCTGAGGAGCCCCTGGATGGGGGTGTTGGCTCTATGGACCCTCCAGCAGCTGTGGGGCCCTGGATGGTGGTCTTGGCTCTATGGCCCCCTCCAGCAGCTGTGGGGCCCCTGAATGGTGGTGTTGGCTCTATGGAGCCTCCATCAGCTGTGGTGTCCCTGTATGGTTGTGTTTGCTCTATGGACCCTCCAAACAGCTGTGGGAGCCCCTGAATGGTGGGGTTGGCTCTATGGACCCTCCAGCACTGTTGGGAGCCCCTGGATGGTGGTGTTGGCTCTATGGCCCCTCCAGCAGCTGTGGGTGCCCCTGGTTGGTGGTGTTGTCTCTATGGACCCTCCAGCAGTTGTGGGGCCCCTGAATGGTGGTGTTGGCTCTATGGACCCTCCAGCAGCTGTGGGAGCCCCCTGGATGGTGGTGTTGTCTCAATGGATCCTCCAGCAGCTGTGGGGCCCCTGAATGGTGGTGTTGGCTCTATGGACCCTCCAGCAGCTGTGGGAGCCCCTGAATGGGGGTTATGGCTCTATGGACCCTCCAGCCGCTGTGGAAGCCCGTGTGTGGTGGTGTTGGCTCTATGGCCCCTCCAGCAGCTGTGGGCCCCTGCATGGTGGGTGTTGTCTCTATGGATCCTCCAGCAGCTGTGGGTCCCTGAATGGTGGTGTTGGCTCTAAGGACCCCCCCAGCAAGCTGTGGGAGCCCCGGGAGGGTGGTGTTGGCCCTATGGCCCCTCCAGCAGCTGTGGGGCCCCTGGATGGTAGTGTTGGCTCTATGGACCCTCCAGCAGCTGTGGGGCCCCTGGATGGTGATGTTGGCTCTATGGACTCTCCAGCAGCTGTGGGAGCCCCTGAATGGTGGTGTTGGCTCTATGGACCCTCCAGCAGCTGTGGGGCCCCTGGATGGTGGTGTTGGCTCTATGGCCCCTCCAGCAGCTGTGGGGCCCCTGGATGGTGGTGTTGTCTCTATGGATCCTCCAGCAGCTGTGGGGCCCCTGAATGGTGGTGTTGGCTCTATGGACCCTCCAGCAGCTGTGGGAGCCCCTGGATGGTGCTGTTGGCCCTATGGACCCTCCAGCAGCTGTAGGATGCAGTCGGCTCCATATACCTGTGACCTCCTACCAGGACTTTATTGAGTCATTTCCAGTCCATCTAACTGGTGTCCACGCTGCACAAGGCAGTGTCTCTGGATATTAGCTTCTGGTCATAATAATGTGACTCAACTTTGTTTGTGTGTATATATATATAATAATATAAATATATATAAAATATAAAATTATAAAATATATTTTACATGACATTGAGATGAGCCCAAGATGCTCAGTTGGATTCAAGTGGGGGGAAATTTAAAGAGTCAGGGTAGTATTTGGGAGTTTTGGGGTATGTTCTTTAAACCCAAACTCGAAACATTTCAACCGTATACATGTCACATTTTTTTTTGGGGGAAGATCCCACCACCCCGGGGAAAAAATCCAATAAGGTGTATTGATCTGCAAGGGATTGATTTAATCCAAAGGTTCAAGTCTTCTTTATGATAGTAGCCCAAGAATGAAAATAAAAACATTCCCAAATCATAACGCTGCCACCACCATTTGTGATTTTTCCAGCACTGGTTGCAGAGTTTTTTTTCTCTGATGTTTTCTCAACTAACACCAATGTGAAACCATTAAATAAGAAGAAAAATGTTGCCAATCTCGGAGGTCCTTTTCCTTTTACTGCTGTGAAAATTGGAGCTTTCTATGGATGCGCTTGTGAGAAAAGGGGGGCAGTGACATCAGTCTGCTCCGGGGCACCAAACACGTGGGGGTTAGCAGGGGTGCATACATCTGTCGCTCCAGGGCACCATACAAGTAGGGTTTAGAAAGGGGTGCAGTGAGATCCTCTGCCCCGGGGGGCCCCAACACATGGGTTTTACAAGTTAACAATGTCATCCACGCTCCATCCCCATACACAAAAGGGTTAGAAGAGGTGTATGACACCGTTTGCCCCGGGGGCCCCAAAACACATAGGGTTACGGGGTGCAGGACATCCCTCTGCTCCGGGCCCCCCATACACTGGGGGTTAAAAGCAGAGGTGCAGTGACACCATCGCTCCGGGCCCCATACCGTGGGGTTACAGAGGTGCAGTGACCCATCTGTTTTTTCCGGGGCCCCATACACAGTAGGTTAGCAGGGGTCAGTGACCATCCATCGCGCGATCCCCCATACACAGTGGGGTTACAGAGTGCGGGGAACATCCGTCGCCCCGGGGGCCCCAACACAGTGGGGTTTAACAGAGGTGCAGGACATCTTCCCCGGGGCCCCATACACATAGGGTTACAGAGTGCAGTGACATCCGTCTGCCCCGGGGCCCCATCGAGTGGGGTTAGAGGGGTTCAGGACATCCGTCTGCTCCGGGGCCCATACACAGTAGGGTTAGCAGGGGTGAAATGACATCTTCTGCTCCGGGGGCCCATACACAGTGGGGGTTCAGGGTGCAGGACATCCTCTGCTCCGGTGCCCCATACACAGTAGGGTTCGCTGTTGTGTCAGACACACATCTGCTCACCTGAGTCATTTTGGCAGTGAGATGCTCCCCTGTAACGTGTCCTCTGCCCTCATGCACCTTCATAGCTGACAGTCACCTCTCACGTCAATGGCTCGTGGTGTCCGCAGTTTCCACGTCGCTTATCCCAATGGCGCCAGTCCTCCACTCACGATACACTTTTACTACAGCAGCCGCCAACAGTTCAAAAACTGCGCAGTGTCAGAAATCCCGCCACCCTTGTCCTAAAAGCCAATAATCATCCCTTTTCTGCAGCTCTGATACATTGCTCCATTTACTCATTCGACAATGTGGGATATGTGTGCAGACAGTCCATTACATATCTTATATGCCCACCAGGCCAGCGCACCACACAATAATAGGAAGTGGTCATAATAATGTGACTGTGTGCTATAATTATTATATGTTATGATGTCATTTACTTTTCGTTGTGGCTGTTTCCTTCCCCCTGTCTCTGGTCATTACAGAGCAGTGGGAGGAGGCAGAGGATGGTGCAGACGCAGGGCTCGTTGATTTGGTGTGAGTCTTTTTAGATTTTAACCAGACTTGTGAGAGCGGCTGCCGGTAATCTGGGGGATCGGGGATGTTTCCATCTGCTCTCGGCAGCGCGGTGTCTGTGA
>JAODAL010040480.1:0-36862 GCA_025379985.1 Phyllomedusa bahiana
TTTTGATGTGATTTTTTGACCCAAAATGGATCCAAAAACGCCATGTGAACTTACCCACAGAGCTATATTCAAAATAAGGCTTAATATCCCTGATTAGTTTTTTGCCCCATTATCAGGTTAATCTGCAGCTCTTTGGGACTCGCTCTATTTTTTAATTACAGTAAGTTGGATTAAATTTTAAAAAGACTTCATGGGCCACTAGAGGTAAAAGCTCCCTGTTGTTGATCTCTATGTTCTGTCGCTCCAAGGACATGTTTTGTTTTCTTCAAAATCTTAACAAGACCCCACATCCTGCAGCAAGACTTTGAACTAGCATGCTGCCAGTTCTGAGGAGCACAAGCCGGCTTCTATATCTGATGACAAGCCTCTTTAAACACATCGAAGCACCTGCAAAACATTTTCATCTCTTCTAGCTTTCTACAAATGTTCTTGAAGAATGTTCGATCAAATGTATGCTTCCTTGAAACTCACCCCTCTTCCCCCTCTTTTCTCAGATCTCAGCTATGTGCCCCAGTTTTAAGGTCTATTACTCTACAACAACACCGTGTATTTGGAAAATAGTGCATCATATGTTAACCTGTTCAAAACGCTGATGCTGAGATAAAACCAAGACCTAAAAATGTATTGTCTGCACAACTACCTCATATAACTTGGTAATAACTAGAGCCGCCAATGAGATGTTATTTTAAAAAAAAAAGAATTTGTCATGGTAAGACAATTTAATTTAAGAGCAAAGCACGATGGGATGTGACTCAGGAACTCCAGGGGTCAGGACCTGGGAATGGGACCTGGGCTGCTGAACATTTTCACTTGGCATCTGCAAATGACTGATAATTTAAAGGGTTGGCCCCCAAAAGACCTGTCGGAAAAAATGTCTGTTACTGGGTCCTTTTCGGAACCCCACTGATTGTTAAAGTGGGGGCCCGAGTTCCTTATCCTTGCTCACTCCCCTTGTGCATCAAGGAAGTCTTGAATGGAGTAGTGGCCAAACACACAAATGCTTTCTCCCCTTCAAAGTCTATGGACCCATGGGCCAAAAACAGTTAGAAGGATGGGGATCGACATTTATTTAAAGATCGTAAAAAGGTGATACACGCACTTAGTGGCTCAACCCGTTTAAGGGTACGGTACCATGCTTTAGACAATATCTGCATCATTTTGCTGGCAATACCACAGTTTTATAGGCTAAACTGTGCAGCCATTGACCACGACCTGTGGGCATAGTGTTGTGGAGCTATACTCTATAACTGGCTGCACACGTTTGTGTGCATGTGTAATTTTAACTCATCTGGATGATGACAATTGGAGAATGCAAACCCTCTGTATCATGATCGAACTGATGTAAGGCTCTGTTGGCAGTGGCGTAGCTACAGGGGTCGCAGCGGTCACAGTTGCGACCGGCCCTCTGAGCCAGGGGGGCCTATGGGCCCCCGCTCACCACACACTGTATCGCTGGCTCACATAGAGCCAGTGATGCAGCAATCCCTGCCTGCGTGTTGCAGGTGGTGACTGAAACTAAGCGGCCCGTATACACTGATACCAGTCACTTAGCTCACTGAAGGCAGCAGCGTGATGAAGTGAGCTCATCATGCCGCTGACTCTCCTCAGCCGTACCGCATAGGCTGTGCGGCCGAGGAGCTGCCGGAAAAGCATCTGGTGACGTGTTGCCGTCACGCTGCCAGTGTCGGGCTGAAGAGGAAGACACTTGGCCGGGAAGGAGGAAACATAAGTATTAGTGTTGTTATTTTTAATTTCGGTTACTTGCCTGAGGGGACATTTATGTATATACCTGCCTGTAGGGATCTATATCTATATATCTGCCTGTGGAGACTAATATCTATCTATATACCTGCCTGTGGGGACCTATATCTATATACCTGCCTGAGGGGACATATCTATATACGTGCCTGTGGGGACCTATATCTATTAAAATACCTGCCTGTGGGAACCTATATCTATATACATGCCTGAAGGGAACCTATATTTTCCTGTTCACCCCACAACATTTTTTTTATTTTGTGAGGGGGCAAGAGGGAACAGACGCTTCGGCTATATAACTATTACTTGTTTTTCTTTGGCCCCATTTGAAATTAATTATTTTCTACTGGGCAATTCCTTTTAATAGAAATCATTTTCTGCAGTGCGCTACACCTCAGACATCCGCCATGTCAAGTAGGGAACCTGTTGTTGAAAAGTAGTGATCCACAGACGGTGTCTGGAAGTAGAGGGGCCCCGAGCTGAAGTTTTGCACCCAGGCCCATGAGTCTCTAGCTACGCCCCTGTCTGTTGGATACAGAACATGTAAACCAATGATTCTAGGGAAATAAACCTGAATGTCTACAACATTTGATAGAAAATGCCATGATATTTTTTCATGTGGATTCAAACCCTGAATGTCTTTGTATGAAATTTGGGGCATATGGACATAAAGCAAGAGCCCATATCCTAATATGAGCAGCACATTACAGTTACATATGCCCCAGGATTCCTTGGATTCCTTGTTGACTCCTTTAGTCTGCTACAGGGAAACCCTCAAGACATGGACTTTGGAGTCATTTCTGTTCGGTGTCGTCTACAAACAGTAACCTAGGTTAAACTAACACATTCACAATCTGGTGCCAGGGAGAAGATAGAACCACAGTTGGAGGATGGGACAAAAAGTTAAACAAGGAAAATGTAAAAATGAAAGTTACAAAATACAGACAAAGCCATAAGTCAGGAAACCCAAATAGCAGACATGTATGGCCAAAGATAATAGGGCTGGCTACATTTAAATAGTGGTCAAAGTGACCAGCAAGTGTGGCACATCCACGGTGAGAAGATGTCATGATGCCATGTGATGTAACACCTTAGGAACTAGAAAGCTACACAGAAAAAATCAGTTTTGAAAAAATCAGTACTTCTCCGGATTTGTTAGCTCCTTTGTGATCTGATTATTAAGCTGGTCTTTAGATCCGGTCGAAAATGGTCTATGGAAAATGTCTCCCTGTCCCTGTTATAATGAGACTTTCTATCACTTTTTGTCAAAATTCAGCATCATATGAGTTTGTTAGCTTTCTAGAAAATCTCTCAATTACTTTAAAATTGGATCAAACCTGTTTTAGTTACACTGCACTAAAAGATGTAAGACTGGGTACACAACACGTGATGCATAATACAGCCGAAACCACACTGACCTGGGCATTCTTCAAGACTAAGCCAGCTTTAAAAGGGTTTTCTCACCATGCTGTTTCACTGAGTCACAAGCAGCTTTAAACTCACTCTGCCTTTGTCAGGCTGTGGGTGGTTCTATAGCAGTGACTAGCATATTTAGCTTCTCTGTAACTAGCTGAGACATTAGGGGCTGTTTACATGGCAATGGACAAATACCGGTCAGTTTATCCGACCGGTATTTGTCTAGTTTGTGTGCGGTCCCCACGGCCGTGGGGGGGGGGGGGTTTCTCCGCGATGAGCGGAAAAGAAAGCCCCCCCCCTTCCCTTTCACGCACATATTCCTCCAACGGAAGAATGTGTGTACAATGTTTTTCGGCAACACGGTTTGAAAACCCCCGGGGGAAAAAACCCTGGGTGGGGACAGCTGCACGGGGTTTTCCCATAAAACCTGTTGTGTTCGTTTGCAGCCAGTTTTTCAACGGTTAAAAAACCCGTGCGGGGGACATCCCCTTACAATTCATAAGGCAGGAGTTTTAAACATTTAGTAAAAAAAGGTTAAAGTGCTCGGGGAGTGAAAACAATTGTTATCGAAAAAAAAGAAAATTTTTTTTAAGACAATGAGTCTTCTCTAGAGTGAGCTTCGTCCATGGTGACATCACTTCCTGTTTTCTATCTAATCAGGAAGCGAGATATGGATGCAACCAGAGAAACCTGTATGCACTCATAGCAGATAAAATCTCTATAATCTCATGAGCAAGGTAAAAACAAAAGACTAATGTATTTGAAAAAAGTCTTCAAAAACCCCTTCCCCAATGTTGAAAGCTAATCTTTGAGTGAAAAGACCCCTTTAAAGGGTTTTTTCACCCCAAGTAAATTTAAAAAAGTAAACCTTTTCAAAATTCATCTTGTTAAAAATTCTGTCCCCAATTTTTGTTTTAGTCAAACCTAAAGTGCTCCATACGTACAGCTCATTTAGGGATCAACAATGAAAAAGGCCCCTCATTCCGGCCCACATGCCAAACCCCCCTTTCCCTCTCGGGCAGTCTGTCTCTCTTCCCTGCTAGTAATCACACCACCACGTTCAGCGATTTTTAAACCCAAAAGGTGCTTCATTTATCTTTCTCTGTACTTCTTAGTAACAAGTCAAACAGTGCAGATAAATAATCATCATGCTGTGTTTTTTTTTTTTTCTGTCTATTGTAATTTTTTTACACCCCCCCCCCAAAAAAAAATCTCAATCAGTATGAGTATCAATATGTGCATTGAGAAAAAAAACCCACATTTTGGTTTCTGCAGGGATTTAAACCCTGGGCCCTATGCTGAAGCAGAATAGAAACCACTCAGCTACTTTCTACTTGTACGCTTTTAATTTAGGGGTTTTGAGGAGCTCAGTGGGGAAGCATGGGATGTCAAACCTGCTGGGGTTTAAAGTTTGCAGTTTAAACAAAATTTTACACACCCCCTTTCGAGACATGAAAGTGAAAAGAAGAGAGAGGGGAAAGAAAGCCCTTGTGGAAAAAACCCTTTAAAAATTATTACATTGGTTAGTGGCCGCCACTATCAAGCAAACTGGGACGGACTCCTAGATCAGTACAGTATTGTCTTCATCACAGCTGCACCTAGTTAACGATGTGACCGCTATGTGAAACCCGGCCTAAAGCTACGGCTACAAATGTATTTTTTATTCTTAATATCCAGAACCTTTAAAAAGTTGTCCCACCACACACATTGATGCCATATATATATAGGATATACCATTAATGTGTGATAGATGCAGGTCCCACTTTTGTACTCAGAACTGCTATTGGTTTCAACGGGAGAACTTACTCCCCTTTTTATTTTAAAAAAGATGGTTTTGGGGGGTTGTTTGGGGGAGGGTTGGGGGCCCTTGGGGTTTGGGGAAAACCCCACCCATCACACTTTTTATGGCAATCCTAGGATAAAATATGCCCTCGATGTGAATTGGACAATTCCTTCAAAAAACCCCTTTTAAGGATTTTTTTTTTTAATTTTTAAATTTTTCGTTGGGAATAGCTTTGCTGCTACCACTACTTTTAAAATTGCTCAAAAATCCCAGCATGTAGCAATTAAAACAAAAAAAAAGAAATCCCTAGTGACTTGCTTGACTGGGGCAATTTAGAGAGAATTTCAGGCTACTCAAAGCATTTCTATGGAGAGCGAAGTCACGGCAATTTTTTGTAGTGAGAGTTCAAACGTCTAGGTTTAGCCCTAGCCTTAGGCCTAAGCTTTTACACTGGAGTATTTTGTTCTGTATTTTGCATTAGTACCTGTAAGCCAAAACTAGAACATGAAAGAGGGCAAATAGTTCCTTTCTACTTTTCTCTCTGTAAACTCCACCTGGCTTTGGCTCACAAATACCGATGCAAACACTGACCAGAAAACTGCCATGTGAAAGTGGCCTTAGTCCTAGAAACCCTTTTGTAATACAGCTGCTCAACCCAATTATTCACAGTAACCCAATCTATAACCTAACATGGTGGTTATCAAAATACTTAGCTTGAATAGCTGCTCAAAGTGTGAACAGATGTGGATGGATATTCAATCTCTGAAATCTGACTTCTGAAAATCCGAGAAAATATAATCAGAAAACTCAATTTTTTTTATATAAAATTTTGGAAGGGCAACTTCTACTTTTCAATATTGAGGCTTGGACCAGGAGTTAGACCTGTAGAGGTCAGTCTGGCTCTTGACATCCCTGGCAAACAGCTAATAACAAGGGAAGCCACGACCAGCCAGTTACTGTAGACTGTATCTCCACTGGGCTGGTTTACAGTCAGATTTTTGCGGATTCTAAATACTAAATACTAAGAGCGATATGTATGTACGGGGCTGCACCAGAAGTCTGGCATCTTTTCAGCCCAAAAACTAGGGCAGCGCTGTATGATATATTTTTTATGAGGCGCACTCCAAAATTAGGTGATTTACAGAGCGCCCACTGCACTTTGTAATGTGCCTGAAATCGGGGGTGTGCTGGAGGCGTGTCGCACTACAACCATACGAAGCTACACATTTATGACTTTAGTACGGCAAATTCAGGCGCATTAATGCTGGAACAGGTAGAGCACTTTAAAAGTTGTTTACCTGAGCCTGAATTGTTGCTTAGTAGCTAGAAAGTGCTAAATATATGACGGCAGTAGAACAGGTTCATAGATTCTACATTCTACGCTACTAATGTGTGCAAAAGAAATGTCACCTGGGAGCCAAAAATCATACACGTTGCCCTAAATCCACTTTAAAATAAACCATCCCCATAAACTGCATTAATAATTCCGAGCTGTTGTCCACACAACTCAGATTTTCTGAGGCTAGAATTCAGATACGAAATCTGACCAAAATAATTAGAACATGTTCTATAATTCATCGGAAAATTACAGATTATAGAACTGTTCTATGGCAGGGCGCGCCCAAAATCTGAATTAAACGGGAGAAAAACGAAAACCGACTGTAAAATACTGGCTGGATTCTAAATTACACTCTGCCACATAGGGTATGTTCACATGGCTTAATACGGCGCTGATCAGCACGTAATTTCAAAGCATGGGGGGGCTGGAACCTGGCCGGCCCCATTGGCGTAATCGGCGCTAACAATTGACATGTCAATTCTCCCCCAATGTCAATACGATCGTATTTTCCGCGCGGGGGGATGATGTGTAATCCATAGCTCTCTATGAGAGCTATGAATTACCGTAACTGTGGCGCACATTTCGCCGCGTATAATGCACAATACGTGGCGAAATGCGCGCCAAAATACATGACAATTTAAGCCGTGTAAACATACCCATAGACGCGGCTTTATTTCCACTACAACAGCTGAGTCTACAAACAGGCCTTTGTCACTACTGAACAACTTATAAGGAACAGCTTCAGCAATAATTGTTGCAAAACTTGTGTTTAATTTTTTTTTTTACCTTAGGGCTTGTCCCCGCGGCACAGGTTATTGGTCGGATTTGCAGACGGTTTGCGGTTTTAGAAACCATCTGAAAACCAACATGCAACACTCCCCCATAGACTTCAATAGAAAATCAGTGCAGCAGTCCCCACTGCATGGATTTTCCGTCAAACGGTCTTTGACACCACCGGCGTTCCGAAAAACTTAGAACATGTTCATTCTACCGTCCATTTTTACGGCAGATGATAAACATGTGGGTGCGAAAGGGGAGGGCTTGAACCCGCAAACCGTGGCCAAAAGCCGTCTCCCTGTGTGCCAAAAAAAGTCCAAATACCGGTCGAAAAATACAAGCAGTATTTGGTCTTTGCCATGTAAACGCAGCCTTAGTCACATGAAAGTTGCATGTCCATATGACTCTCATGGAAGCCACCCTTATAACTGCAATCAAAATGACCCCTCCAATCAATTATACAAGATTTCTTATTTCGACAACCCTACCACATCCATCTTCCTAATTCCTCCATGTTTCCTGAGCTAGGAAGATGATGTGTAATAACCTTGTATTCTCTGGCACTTAATCAAAGCATTGGGTGGTAAATAGACTGTTCTTGCCGTCTCTTAAAATATATATTTGCTTTCTGCTTATTGTTAGTTTCCCTGGGTCTGCAGACTCAAGCTGTTTGTTGTTTTAGTTCTACATCATTCAAAAACTCGAACATTGATTAAGCATAAAAATGGTGATGACTAAACTTAAAGGGGTTGTCTCGCTACAAGGATTGCTTTTTATGTTAAAGATCTTGCAAAAACATGTTACTTTTCAATATGTGTCCATAACAAGTGTCCTAACCTATACCTAGATATCCCTCTTGTATGGGCTGCATCTGCTCCTCAGGTCACTATTGATACAGAACCTGTTCTATCATCACCTGATAGGCTGCCAGCACTGGTTTCTATAGCTACCAGACTTGTCTTATAACTGCAGTCTAGTAGATCCGTACAATAAGCTGTATTCAAAGTGAAACCAAGAAAACAGGACTGAGGTAAGATGAATCAATGTGGTGAGACAACCCCTTTAACTATTAGGTAAATGATCATGTTCCTCAAATTCCTCTGCATATGGCTTTCATGTATAAAGCCAACAACGAATTAATCAACCTTTACTTGCAGGGGCTCACCTGGGTGAACTGTACAAATGATTAGAATATATACCAGGCATGAGGTGGGTTTAGGAAGTGAAAAATGTCTAATGTGCTCCAAATACACAGTCAATTCACATTATTATGACCAGCCAATATCTGCAGTAACCACCATGCACAGCTCAGATAGCAGCTCATTGGGCTGGGAGTGACTCAGTAAGTCATGGTTAGGGTCGACATTGGTATCTGAAGTCTGCTGTACAGCACCACCCACAGCTGTGGAGTGTGGCTTGGGTGGTATCCATAGAGTGAATATGACAATCAAGGTGGTCCCACAAATGCTCATTTGGGTTCAGGTCTGGGGAATTATGGGGCAGGATTGTACTTGGAAGTCTTGGTCATGCTCTTCCAACCAATGCTGGACATTTCTAGTCGTGTAACATGTTGCATTGTCTTGCTGGAAGTTCCCATTCGCCCCAAAGAGGACAATCAGCATGTAAATGCGTATGTGATTGGAAAAGGATAAAGTCATACCCCAATTGGTTGAGTGCCTTACAAATGTACGTGTGGCTCAGAGAATGCCACAAAAATATTCTGCCGGACCATAATGCTGCCACCACCAACTTGTGTTCTTCCAGCAGTTGTTGCAGGGTGTTTGTCCTCTGATGATTCTCACCTGACATGCCATTATCTATCCATTCGATTAAGCAGAAAATGTGACTTATCATAGAGAGCAAACCTTTACCAACCAGTGGAGGTCCAATTCTGATACTCAAATAACAATTCAAGCCTTTTCTGCTGATGCAACTTCATTGGCAGAGATGCAGAGACCATCCATCTGCTTCAAAGGCCCCTACACAGTAGGGTTTGCTGGACTGTTGTTTCAGACACATCTGGTGGACTCCTGGTTTATTTTAGTGGTGAGCTGCTCCACTGTAGTGTGCTGGTCTGCCCTTGCACACATCTGTAGCCCATGTTCAGCTCTCCAATCAATGGTACATGGTGCTCCGCCTTTTCCATAGTGCTTATTGGCTATAGCGCCATTTTAACACTCACGATATACTGTCACCACAGCAACATGACATTTTACAAACTGCACAGTTTCAGATATACCCCCACACTTTGCTTGAAAACCTATAATCATCCCATGTTACTATTCTGATTAAGTGTTTTCTTTTTACCCAAAACGCAACAAGGGTTTGGTGAGCAGAAGCTAGCCATACATCTTATATACCCACCAAGACAGCTCACGACACAGGACTTCCTTCATGAGCTACTTGCTGCTGACATTAAGGCAATGTTCACACGGCTTATTGCCGACATAATTGCGTGGACGGATTTCGCCCCGCAATTACACCGGCAGCCGTGCAGCGGGGGCGGGGCGGGGGGGCCGGCAGCGCGCCGGCCCATAGACACTCTATTGTTTACGGCGGCGTACACACCAGTAAATAATTCAACATTGTCACTTATCTCAACCGGGAGTATTCGCGAGCGGGGAGAGGAGACGGAATCCATTGTTCTCTTTGAGAACTATGGATTACCGTAATGGGACTGAGACGTATTCCAGCTGTACTTGCAGCAGTCAAATTCGGGCGCAGTTCGGCTGGAATCTGTCTAAGAATAATGCCTTGTGGTCGGCCCTAAGAGTACAGTAGGAAGTGGTCATAATAATGTGACTTGGCTGCGTATATTAGAACATGTGCATCAGCTTGTAAATTTATTGAAGCCTCTTAAACTATTTGCCAATTTTTTCCCCTTTATTTAGAATTCTCTTATTATATTTTATAGCTGTTTGTGTTTTTTGTTCTGTGTTGTGTTTTTACACAGCTCATTGGATATATAGCTGCCCTTGAATCCATTATGCAGCAGCAACACAGTACGGGTCACATCAGGTTGTCACAAGTTGTTACACCAGTTAGGGAAATCCTCTTCTGCAATGTCAAGCACACGGTCCAGCTATTGTAACATGCCTCCGAATCTCACAGTATTTGACTAACCCTTAGATTTAAATGTCTCATTAACATTCAGTTACAGAAAGCTAGCTCTAAAGTCTGCCCTGTAAACTTCATGCCCTAAAATCATTGCTTTTGCTTATTTGCATATCAGTTCATTTGCATAAAAAGTCACCTCACATTATCCATTTTATAGTTACTTTAATGAGGCTTCCTCTATAAAAAGGGTTTTCCAGAGGAAACAGAATTATCGTTCCCAAAGTTAGGCCCTTTTGGCATGTATTTTAATTAAATTTTTTGTGAGCTTACTGCAGTTCAACATCAGATGCTTGATGATAGTGTAACGGGTTGGTGGATTCGCTGGACCACCGCAAGCGATGATAGCTAAGCCACGCCAGGGAGCGGAGTCTAAGTAGCGCGTAGTCACAGAGAACCGCCGCAAAGCGGGATGGACTTGCGCGGCGTGTGCCGTGGAGGCTACCCAGGTCGTACCAGGATTGCTTGCGATGGCGGCGGGGGGTGTACTGAGTGGTACAGAATCGTAATCCGGTGACGTAGTCCCCTTTAGTCTGGGGGACAGGTATGAGGTCAGGGCAGGCCGGCAGAGGTTCGGGACAGAGGTTCGTGGTCAGAGACGGGCAGAAGGTCAAGGCAGGCGGCAAACAGGCAAGGTCAGAACGTTGCGGAACGGACTGGTTCACTGGTAATCAGACAGGATCATTCAACACTCTCAAGACTAGGCAACGCACACAACGAACTGGCAGAGAGTTGTGGGGGCGTATTCTATTATAACACCAGTCGGCTGGCAAGTGGGACTAATTACCGGGGTGCTGGCCCTTTAAATCCAGACCTGCCGTCGCGCGCGAGGCCCCTAAGCAGTGGATACGCGCGGCCAACGGGGGACAGGCAGGTAGCAGCGTGAACCGGTGCGTGGCGGGGTAAGTGCGCCAGCGTCTGGGACCGGGCAGCAGATGGGATGGTCGCGGGAAACCCGCAGCACTCCCAACGCGCAGAAGGGGGCAGCGGAAGCGGGGGGTTGTGACGGACTCCCGCGCCCATCCACCATGGACAGATAGGGAGGCAGTTGTTCCTTACTGTCTACATATACAGTAATAAAACAGCTCTGTGTAGAACACAGGAGATCAGGTGACCAAAAGAATTTGAGGTTTTTTAAGGCAGCATTTAAAGCCACCCTATTGGTCTTAAATCCCAAAGCTTTCAGCATGAGCGAGGAAACAGTGAAACATGTACTGAGACTGATGATGTAAGGGAGGAACACAAAGTGTTACGAGTGGCGCCGCAGCCCGGGGTCCGGGCGCACTCATCTCTGCCCCGTCACTGCTGCGCCCGGGGATCGTTGCGCCACGATCCGGGGGTGCACTCGCTCCCACGGGCGCACGGACTTACCTGAACACGCTCCTGCTGCTTCTCTCCTGACCGATGGTCCTGACGACAGGCTCTCTCGGATTTTAAGGGGACAGCTACGCCGGTAATTGGGGTTGCGGCCGCTGACTGATATACGGGCTTTCCCCCTCTTCTGGACTCCGCCGATCCATAGTGACCTTACCCCTAGGAGGAAGCTCTTCTTTTCGTTCCGGTTGCCAGTTAGGGTTCCAGTCCCTCCGGCTTACGTTTCTTGACACGAACATTTGATGCATGCCCTGACCCTCTTGGGTCCATCTTGCCGACTTCGAGTTTTGCCTGCTCGTTTTGGTACTTCATTGCACGCTCGGCTACCACTGCATGCAAGTCGCATCAGGTCGGGCAGCGGGACATGGGGGTATCCACCGCCGCAGAATGTCCATCCGCTTTATGGCGGGCTTTAGTTTGAATATCCTGGGGACCAACTTTGACTCCGCTCCATGTTATGGCTATTAAATCCGCTTGACGGTGCACCAGCGGTATCCTCTTACCAAGGTCTCGTTACACAAAGCACAGCAAAGTTTGCTGGGGCTTGGAGATTTACAAGTGCAAAGGAAAACAGCTTTCAAACAGGAAATGCTGCTGCTCAGTAGGAGAGATGGGAGGCTACTTTCAGATCAATTTATTCTTATTGGTCCATTGTAATCTTTCAGTGTTCTTGGAGATGAATTTGTCTTGTAGAACTTTTGGTGTAGCTAAGGTGTGTGGAGGGGTGGTGCTTCCCATGCAGCACTCATTTGGGGGAGGGTTGCATATACTCTCCTGGCTTGTATGCGTGTTGCCTGCCATTAAAGAGTCTCCCAGAACTAGTATTAGAAGTTGGTTTGTTGCAGGCAATGTATTTTGTTTGGGGTCATGGCTTTTTCAATGCGCGTCTGCTGCGTGGTGGGTGGGCTGTGTGAGGGGGCTCCTTCTGTCACCCATCAAATACTCCAGAAATGTGATTGCAGCGTCCTGATAGCTGCTAGGGCAGATAGAGGCCAAATAATGGCCCCTGGGTCTGCCATGTACAAGTTCCTATTAGCCCATACCAGAGACAGAGTGTAATAGAGTGCCTGTTACAGGCATTATATAATCAGTATTCTATAGTGGGGGAAAAAGTAAAAAGCAATTAAATAAAAATTCTGAACTAATAAAAATGTAAGTTAATAAAAAACTAAAAACACATGTTTCTCATGTAAAAAAAACACTATTATACAATGTGTCTGGGATGTTTACTGGTGTGCATGACAATAACACAGTTCCATGAACAAAAAAAATAAAAGTTTTTTTTGTGTTATAATTAATATATGTGAGGTAAAGAGGTACAGTCTAAAAGAGTGAGATGTGGTATGTAAAAAGAGGTCTTAAAGGCATGTTCTCACCATGTTATTTCTCTGAGCATGCTCACCACAGCCAGCTTTAGGCTCATACTTCCTGTTCAAGCTGTGGATCGTTCTACAGCAGTGACTGGCATATCAGCTCTGCTGTTCCTAGCTGAGCCTGTTGAAGGGACATTGTAAATGGAAACTACAAACAGCAGAGCACAAGGCTTACAGCGCTCTAAAGAGTTAAAGTTTCTTAGCAAGAATGCAAGATTTTTTTCAGTAGTGATCATGATTTAAGGGTGTGAGGAGTACCCAGTAAAATAAAAAAAAGTGTGGCCTGAAAAATTGGGGGTATGGTCTGTAAAAAAGGGGTGGAAAACATAGCGGCAGTCCCAGGTGGCAAAAGTTCTCACTATGCCACTGACTAGGTGTGACAAAGTTTAACAGTATAACTTGAAATGTTCCTTTAATGTCGTTTTGGAAAAATGCCACTGCAATTTTATGTGTCAAAGGCAGAAGTGGATCCTGCAGAGAAGAGAAATATAAGTCCTTTCTTTAAATTTACCACTCCCAGTGAGCACACTCTTAGTTTTGGTTAAAAAAAACTGGCTCCATGTCACTTCCCTGCTGGATCTTTGTTGCCTTCATGCCCTAGAGAAAGCGTTATTGTTGTTCCTGTCTCTGCCGTTTTCCTGCCCTCTGACTTCGTTTCTCAATCTGTATTCCTTGCCGCATGCTCCTGACTTACAGCCTGTCCCGGACTTACGTCTACGCAACACGGACTCTATACCCACGTCACCTTGGCGCCAACGCTCAAGCAAGTCAGTCAGGGGATGCGACCTGGTTGACTCCAGCCGCTGCACGTCATCAAGCCTTTACGGCGGGCTCTGGTGAAAACCGGGACCTACTTAGATTCCGCTCCCATCGCTTGAGGCGGTCCAGTGGATCCACTATCCTGGCCGTTACACCTTTCTTATTAATACGGCATTAAAACGTGAGATGGAGACCCCTCTTTGACTTCTTACTGACATGTGACATATGAATACATCATCTTGCCGGTAACTAGCTATGGAGCAGGCTCAAAAAGCGATCAAAAACTCGTATAAACGCCAAAGTGGTACCAATTAAAACTTCAGTTCATCCTGCAAAAAAAAGCCCTATCACTGCTTGTTTACTAGTAAATAAAAAAGTCTAGGGCTATCAGAAGACAGCGATGCATAAATATTGTTATACACAATAAAAACTTTTTTTAAGCGCATTCAACATCAAAAACAAACTATATTTAAATTGGGTATCGCCGTAATCGTATCGACCCACAGAGTAAAACTAATTTGTCATGCGTACTGCACGATGAGCTCTGTTAAAAATAAAATTAAAAAACACTACTACCATTACTGCATTTTCTTCATATTGCCTCCCAAAAACGGATTTAAAACCCATCAAAAAGCATTGGCCCCCTAAAAATGATAAATATAAAAACGTAAACTCATCCTGCAAAGAACAAGCCCCTACATATCTCTGTACACAGAAAAATAAAACAAAGTTATGTCTCTCAGACTATGGAGATGCAAAAATGTGTTTTCTTCTTTGAATAAGAGTGTTTTTATTGTGTAAAAGCAGTAAAACATAAAAAAAAAATACAAATTGGGTAACGGAGTAATCGTATTGACTTGCTGAGTAAAGCTAGATGTGTCATTTATACCGCACGGTGACCGCTGTTAAAAATATAAAACACTACCAGGATTGCTGTATTTTGTTGAAAATGCCTCATGAAAACCTTAATAAAAAGTGATCAAAGCATCATATGCCCCCCATAATGAGACCGATAAAAACATCAACTCATCCCACAAAAAACAAGCCCATAATCAGCTCCATATACAGAAAAATAACAAAGTTATGCATGTCAGAATAGGACAACATAAAAACGCAATTTCTTATAAAATGCATTTCGTGTAAAAGTAATAAAGCATAAAAAACTATACAAAATATATATCATTGCAATTGTACCGACCTCCATAGTAAAGTTATCCTGTCATTTACACTGCACGGTGAACGCTGTAAAACTGAATTCCAAAAAACAATGACGGAACTGCGTTCCCTCCTCTCCCCCATTTTCATAGCCCAGTGCTAAAAAAAACTATGGAATACCTGTGCACCCAAAATGCATAATACACCCCTAGATGAGATCCCTGAGGAATGTTGAATTCAAAATGGTGCGACTTCAGGAAGGTTTCACCCGCTCTGGTAATTTGGGGGCTTTGTAAATGAGACATGACCCCACCAAAATCTGCGTTCCAAAAGCAAAATAACACTCCCTCCCTTGTACACCCTGCCATATGGCCAAACAGCAGTTTACACTCACATAATGTATTGTCGAACTTGGAAGAAACATATTGCATAATAATATTTGGGGTGCTTTTTTCCAGGATTCCTTGCAAAAATGAAACATTTTCAGCAAAAATTGCAGATTGTTGGAAAAAAAATTTTTTTCATCTTCACAGCCTAACGCTAAAAATTTTTGTGAAACTCCTGTTGGGTTGATATACTCACTGCACCCCTGGATATATTCCTTAAGGGGTGTAGTTTCCAATATGGGGTCTTGTTAGGGGTGTTTATTAAGTTTTAGCACCTTAGGGTGTCTGCAAACCTAAAATGGCACCTAAATAAAATCATATTGAAAATGAGACCCCAGAGTCCGGTAGGTGCTCCTCCTATTCTGAGGCTATTGGTTGAGCCAAAGAGCGCACTAGGGCCACTTATGGGGTATCTCTGAAACTGGCAGAATCTGTGGAGTCAATATTAAGTTGCATTTCCCTGGTCACATCTACCATGTTCCTGTGAATAATGGATACAAACTGAAAATCTGCAAAAAAAAGTGAATTTTTGATATTTTACCTCCACTTTGCTTTAATTTCTGTGAAATATCTATGTCAAGTTGATAATTTAAGGTAAAACAATAAAATCTGTTTAATCATTACATCCTTTTGTTTAAACTGCTTTTGCTGCTTTTTCCTGCTTTATTGCTATTACGTCCTTATCAAAGTATCAGATATTATCCACACAGCTTTACGTGGAACAGATGCACGGGCCTTGCTCGCAGCAAGAAGGTCATATCAAGAAACCACAGAAAATTCCCTCTCTTGGACGATATAGAGAGAAGTTCAGGAATGTTCTTTATCAGCTAAGCCTTGCAACATTGCGTAGATGCTGAGATCTTCAAATTAGCAAATGATAGAATAAATCCATGTGATTCAAGTTATATCAAAAATTGTACCTTGCGCTAATTAATGCAAATGCAAACACCACTCATACTGCGTGCGTGTAATTTTCTAGCTCACGCTGTGACAGTGGAAAATCATATAATTTGTAGGGGACATCTAATTGGACAAGGAGTAGAACAAAAAGATAATTCTACACCTGATTACAATTCTGACAGCTAAAGGGTAATAACAAACTTATTAAACACTGTTGTAAATACTTTAAGGGGTGTTGTTTCTTTGATGAAGTCATTTATGGAGACATCTAACATGCAGGTCCCTCAAAGCCACGTCAGAACTGGACTGGTCCCTAAAAGAATTTATATTGCAAGTTTCTTCAAAATGTGAAAAAATGACTACTAAATTATTAAGCCCCCTAATGTCGTAAAAAAATAAAAACACATTTAAAAATGATGCCAATATAAAGTTAACATATGGTAGATGTAGTTTTAAAACTATTTTGGAGTGGAATACTATCCGTCATAAAGGGGTTTGCCAGGACGTGCTTATATACTAAGTGATAGCAAATGTAAAACAAGCCACGCTGAGCTAAGTGAGAGGGAGACACAGTCAGAGCACAGAGCCGTGCATAGGGATCGTGTGAAATGCTAACTCAAATATAATCAAACTAAAATACGTGGATTCTGTATACAAAAGACAAACAGCTTTTCTCCACATCAAGCTTGAAAGCTTTTCATGTTCTCTGTCATCAGATAAAGCAGGGAAGTCTACTAGATAATCACACTACAACTAGTGGATTCTGTATACAAAGACAAATATTTCTACCCAGTGACTTGAAGGCTTTTCAAGCTCCCTATCTCATCAGTTAAGACAGATAAGGGAATGTTCTAGGCAAGCTCCGGCCCATGGCAGCTCTTGTCAGGTCGTATCTAATGCAAGCTTTAAGTAAATAAGGGCAGGTAAGGCAGCCTGTAGCTCTCTCAGGCTGCAATTTTTGTAATCACAATATTTAGAAAGTGATTAAATGCCCATTTTGGAGTGATCCCACGTCAACATTACATCGTGGCAAAACCCCTTTAAGTTTGAAAATGGCAATTTTTTTCTAATCTTTCACGACATGTTGATATTTTTTCACAAATAAACAAGGATTGTTTGGACCAAAATTTCTTACTAACTTAAAGCACAATGTGTCACGAGAAAATAATATTCTCTGAATCACTCAAATAGGTAAAAGTGTAAAAAAGTTATTCTCACATAAAGTGACACATGCCAGAGTTTAAAATAGTGGGACTATGTCTGGAAGGCCAAAACTGGCTCCGGCAGTAAGGGGTTAATCAGATAAGACTCCATTCTTCTTTTGTTGTCATCCCAATCCGCCATTGATCTCCCAACTACCAGGACACACAATGTTGAACAGTGTGGACATCTTGACCTGGACGTACAGTGATTTTCCAGAGTGATAACTGGCATGTGACGAATGGGAGGCATCACACAATTATCCCACACCAACTGATCCGATTTTTGAGACTTCGTGTGGTGAAAAAACTTTGCTTTCAATCATGCTTTTACACCCTCAAACCCCTTCTCCTCCCACGTAGCAGAGACTGGAGCAAGGTGCTTGAAAAATTGATCATGTGCAGATCTTAGTGACAGCTGCTACTTATCAATTTGCATAACCATGTGGATTGTCCTTCTTCGTGTTGCAATTGTAATGTTGAGGAGTACGGCAATTCATTAATGTTATAGTCTTAAGTGCCACCTTTTAAAGTCCATCGCAGATTTTAACCAAGCTTCCATGTCACTACAAAGAGCACATAGCTTAACCCCTGTATGGACCGTCTGGTTTGACTTCCTGGACACAGCCCTATTTTTGAAATCGGCATATGTCACTTTAGTGTGAGAATAACTTTTTGACACTTTTACCTATGTCATGTGATTCAGAGAATGTTTTCTCGTGACACATTGTTGCTTAAAGTTAGTAAGAATTTTTTTTTCATACATCCTGGTTTGTTTGTGTGAAAAATATCAATAATTTCATGAAAATTGTTGGAAAAATTTGCGATTTGAAAGTTGCAAAATTTCTGCGTGCAAGACTGATAATTTTTTCACCACTAAAATAGTTTATAACAAGCTCATCTACTAGTCCACTATCGGTTGGCATCTTTTTAAATGTCTTTTTTTTTTTTTACGACATTAGAGGGCTTGTAGAAATTTTAGTAGTAATTTCTCACATTTTCAAGAAAATTAGAGGATATGTGATTTTTTTAGGTACCACTCGGTTCTTACTGGCTTTGAGGGGCACTGCATGTTAGATACCCCCATAAGTGAACGCAATCTGAGAAACTAAACTCTTTAACGTATTTACAACACTATTTAGGCAGTTTTATAACCCTTTAGATATTTCACAGAAAATTAAAGCAAAGTGGAGGTGAAAATTTGCAAAATTTCACTTTTTTTGCAGGATTTTCATATTTATCCATTATTCACTGGGAATACTTGAGTAAATGTGATCTAGGTTAAAAGCAGCTAATATCTATTCCCCCAGGTCTGCAGTTTTTAGAGATATTCCCTATGTGGCCGAGTGCATTATTTGGCTAAAAACATGAGCCCGCCAGAAATAGGAGGAGCACCTACTTATCACTCTGGGTCTCATTTTCAATACGATTTTATTTAGGCGCCATTTCAGGTTTTGGGGACACCCTAAGGTGCTAAAACTTATAAACACACCTAATTGACTGCTTTATTGGAAAACTAACCCCTTTAAGAATATATGCCAGGGTGCATTGAGTATATAGGTGATACAGGTGATTCACAAATTTTGGTGTTTAGCATAAAGGCTGTGAAAATAAAATAAAAACATTTCAATAATATCTTGCAATTTTAGTTAATATGTTTCTTTTATACAAGGAATCCTGGAAAAAAGGAACCCTAAAAACTTTGTGTGAAGCAATTTCTTCAAAGTTTGGCAATAACCCTTCATGTGGGTGTAAAACTGCTGTTTGGGCGCATGGGGCAGGACGTATAAGCCGTAGGGAGAGCTTTTGGATCTCTTTGGAACACTGATTTTGGTGGGGCCATGTCGCATTGCAAAGCCACCAAAGTACAGAACAGGCGAAAACCTTCAGAAGTCGTCCCATTTTGGATTTTCAAACACCCATCAGGGATCTCATCTAGGTGATGTATTCTGACTTCTTTAGGCACACAGGTGTTCATAGTTTTTTGTTTTAGCGTTTGGGCAATGAAAAATAGGGGGGAAAAAGGCAGTTGCGGTCATTGGTTTTTGAGTTTCAATTTTTCAGCATTCGCTGCAGTGTAAATGATGTGATAACTTTACTATGGGGGTCGTGTACAATTTTCAATGTGATATAGATCTGTTATATAGTTTTTTCTGTTTTATACTTTTTTCACAGTTAGAAATAGTTTATAAAAAATTGCGTTTGTTTTGTTGTTACTTTCTGTCAGCCATAACGTTTTTATTTATTTTGCTGTGGCCCTGAGTGTGGTATGGGCTTGTTGTTTTTTGCGGATGAAGTTGAAGTTTCTATTGGTACCATTATGGGGTGCATAGGATGCTTATGTTCACTTTTTATTACGTTTTTGTGAGTTTGTTTTGAACAAAATACAGCAATTTTGGTAGTGTTTGTGTTATTATTTATTTATTATAGCGGTCACTGTTACGGTATATTATGACATGGTAGCTTGAACTCAGAAGGTCAATACGATTACACTGATACCAATTTGTTATATTGTTATTATGTTTTACTGTTTGTATAAATTAAAAACACTTTTTTATTCAACCAGGAAAATACGTTTTTGCATTCGCCATGTAGTCTGAGAGCCATAACTTTTAAATTTTTCTGTGCTTGGGTGCTGTTGTAGGGGACTTGTTTTTTGGCGCTAATGAGTTGATGTTTTTTTATTAGTATTCATTTTTGGGGGGAACAAGGCTTTTTGATCGTTTTAAATCCATTGTTTGGAGGCCAGGTGAAGAAATACAGCAATCCTTGTAGTGTTTTTTATTTTTATTTTTAACAGGGCTCCACCGTGCAGTATACGTGATAAGTTACTTACTCTTTGGGTGTCGTCTACGATATATGGCGATACCCTATTTATTAATAGTTTTTTTTATGTTGAAGACGTGTTAAAAAAAAAAAGAAAAGTGTTTTTCTAGTGGTGTAAAACAGAATTATTTATGCTTCCTATCTTCTGAGAGCTATTACATTTTTTTATTTTTCCGTATACAGAGCTGATAAGGACTTTTTTTTGCGGGATTGAACTGACGTTTAATTGGTACACTGTGTGGCTTGTTTTTGGAGTTTTCTTGATTGCTTTTTATTCCATTTTATGTGCTGCAGGAGAACAATAATCTTGTAATTCTGTGATGTTTTTTTTTTTTTTTACAGCGTTCCACCGTACGGGTAAATTAACATGACTGTGATTTATAGGGCAGGTCGTTACGCCCGCGGCGATACCATATATTGGTACTTTATTATTTATGATCTTTTTGGGGGCGTTGCCGTTTGTAAAGGGGAAAAGGGCGATGTAGTATTTTATTTTAGTTTTTTCGTGTTTGTGTGTTACTTGTGTTCTTGTCACTTTTTTTTAGTTGTTTTTTACATTTCATAGAAGATTTGCATGAGTGTTCTTTAATCTCTCATTCAATAGGAATCAGTACATAGCTTGTTGCTATGACTGGTTCCTTGGTGGTAACTGTCAGTACGATGCAGGGTCATGCCCACAGGGCTTGCGCGGGCATCATGACGTCACAGACAAACCGTGAAGGATTCTCTGCCCTCCGTGCGTCTGTCAGAGGGCAGGTAGCTGCATGGATCGCTCCGATCTGTGCGCTGCTGCCGCCGACATGAGACGCAGGAGGGAGCGATCTACCTCCTGTGTCTCCCTTGTTATTGCGACCGATCGTCGCGGTAATTAAGGGTGTTAATGTCGCCCCCCCTCCCACCGGAGAGATCCGGGGTCCGGTGCCGACGCTGCGGGATTGTAGCTGTAATATACAGCTGACAACCCCGCACCGATCGCGCGAACTCTGCTTTTAGAGGTTCGCGCGATCCTCTGGCGTATATGCAATACGTCCAGCTGCGTAAACAACGTGCCAAACGACCTGGACGTATGGATACGCCCAATAGGTCGTTATGGGGTTATAGGGGTTTGTTCTCAACTTACCATTCATTCTTCGTAACTCAAGGTCTGTTTCATTGGTTTCAGTTGAATTCAGGGGCGGGTTGAGTGGTTCTGTACTTGGCTGCAGTAGATGCCAGGTCTGTATGCTATAGGCAACCAGTGCTGGCAGGCCTTTCATGAGAGTTTGAAAAGAGTCGTGTAGACTATAGCAGAACCTGAGGAGCTGATGCATGCCCTATACATAGAGGGGATATCAAGGAATAGGTAGGAAACTGTTAGTGGAACATATTGCAAAGTGACTTCGTTTTTGCTGAGATCTTTAACATAAAAAGCAATCCTTGTAGTGAGACAACCCCTTTAAGAAGTCTCTTCATTCTACGCACATTCTTCTTTTTCATCCTAAGTTGTGAGATTTTTATTGCTAACTTATCTTACCTTGTATGGTTTATCTACAAGCTCTTCCACATGCCATATATCTACAATATATTTTTATACCAGATAGAACTGACGGTGACTCAGTACATGTATCTGCATGTACTCAAATGGCACTCACCCAGCAGGAGGTAAAATGGTACCTCTACAATATAAGGTATCCAAGAATGTAAGAAAGAAGGTTGTCCTGCATCAGGGCTGGAACGACGAGCAGCCATAAGAAGGCGCTCCATTTTGTACCTAGAAAAAAGGC
This sequence comes from Phyllomedusa bahiana, assembly GCA_025379985.1. Lineage (NCBI taxonomy): Eukaryota > Metazoa > Chordata > Amphibia > Anura > Hylidae > Phyllomedusa > Phyllomedusa bahiana. The sequence continues at coordinate 21,923 of JAODAL010040480.1, forward strand.
AAGGTGTAATAGGAGAATAGTCTACAAGTTACTATGACTCATAGTTGTCAAGTTCCATAGGGGGGACTAAAATTACAAATAATTTTAAAAAAAATTCACTCGTTTTTCTATTTTACCAATAAAAAAAATAATTAATTAGTATCATCCCATCTGTATTAATTATATTATATTAATATATAAGCTTGTTTATCTCTGTAACGGCTCGTCTAGGACCGCGGGCATGTCCATTACCCGGCTGTCGGTGATCCCCGTGCTGTGCTCAGGGCTTTTGTCCCGTATTCACCTGGTCCTTTCCTGCTTCCTCCTCGGTGGGCACGCTCCTCTGCTTCTTCCTCCTATGAGATGCATATCACCTACTGGCCACTAGGGGCATGCGCACATCAGTTCTCTGGATTTAAAGGGTCAGCGCGCAAAACAGGTTAATTATGTGTGTTCACACCAATCGTGTCTTGGGGGGGGCTTTTTAGAGGTTCTGTTTCCTGCTCTCCGTGCCCAGTTGTTGGTGCCATTACCTAGTTACGTTCTTGCTTGTGTGCTTCTTGTGTTTCCTGTTTCGTTATCGTCTGCTGTTCCTAGATTCGGCCAAGCCTGTCGGTTGCTACCAATTCACATACAACTGCCGTCTGTGCCCACACTGCCTGCCGCACTCCATTCATCTCGCTGCTCCACATTCCAGCTTCCGCCTGTAGTCGGCTGTCATCGCTCGTACCTACGTCGGAGGTAGCGATCTGGGGGTTCCCTACAGCAAAGCCCTTCCTGCTTTGCGGTGGGTGCCGGTGAAGACAAGGGGCTCCTTAGACTCCGCTCCCTGGCGTAGGCTATGCCAGTGCTATGCGGTGACCAGAGGATCCACAGTACACGATGCAGTCACTCTGGACTATCGTGACAATCCCGCACACTGTACAGCAGTTAAAAACTGCTTAAATATTGTGGTTTTTTTGGTCGCAGAAGTTGCAGGTATCTGTAAATGGTACCACACTTCAGTCTGCAAAAAACAAGCCCTCACACAGGTCTGCAGACAGAAAAAAAAATGTATTGGTCTCAGGAAATTTGTACCACACCTCCAAAGAAAAAGATTGTGCAATTGTGTTTTTTTCCCATTTAACCTAGCTGGGAACCATGAATCAGGTCTGGATCAGGCATTTGAATATTCTTGTGGAGAAGGAGGGTTTGGCGCCATTTGCCGTATTCACCTAAGGCACCAAAATGCCTTATCCCGACCGAGTCCTGCATTAAAGCATTACTACTGACTTTTTCAAATTTTCTACAATCTGTATCTATTAATACGAATGTATTATCAGGTCTACAGGTTAATGGCTCTTATAGCTTTTATGTTTGGGCTAATGTGGGTGATGTCTTTGGGCCACGTTCACACGGTTATTTGCCGGACGCTGGATTGGCGCCGTATTCCGCGCGCGATTTGCGCTTCAATACGGCGCCAATCCGTCGGAGTATTACGGTAATCAATTGTGCTTTTAGAGAACTAGTGGATTCCGCGCTCCTCGCCGCTCGGCAAAATCCGCCTCGGGGGGAGAATTGACATGCGTTTATTTTACGGCTCGGACGCGCCCGTTAAACATGCATTGTCTATGTGGGGCAGGGAGCGCGCCCCGCCCGCCGCTCCGGCCCCGCACCCGTCCCGTCCCCGTATTCACGGTGGATTTGTTGCGCTCAATACGGACGCACAAAACCGTCTGGAATAAGCCGTGTGAAGGGGCCTTAGGTATGTTCCCACGGCGGGGCGGGGGAAAGACGGGGGGCCGGGCACCTTGCCGGCCCATAGGACTATATTACTAGAGGCGCGTATACGCCGCTAGAAAATGACATTAATTATTGTCTCCCTGCGGGGGATTTCGCCCAAAAGGAGGAGGAGAACATCTAATCCATAGTTCTCTATGGAGATAACTAGTGGATTACCGTAATGACTAGGGAAGTATTCCAGCCGTAATTCGCGCCACTTTTCGGCGGCATATTTACAAGACTTGAAATACGTCCCATTTTAAGCCGTGTGAACATAGCCCAAGAGAATCCTGAATGGTAGACTCACCATTTTAGCAGTAACACACTGTCTGCTTCTGCATATTGTATAGCCACATCTAGTTGAAGCTTCTTAAAATTGTGTGGATATTCGTGTGGCAGGAGCATATAGATATTACACAAACACAGCAGAATAATTTATTCCCTACACAGGGATATCTCACAGACTTATATGGGTGGCTCCTATGTTAGGGGTAAGATGCTATTTAAAAATCTTTTTGTATCTGCTTCTGTGCATCCTGCCTTGGCGTTAAGGTTTCTGGCTTCTTAGACAGGAAATCAGAGAATTCTAGAAAGCCTTGGAGACCTCACTGTAAGGACTTTATCACACAAAATCTTTATTTTCCTAACCAGTTACAAGAAGGCTGAACATAGCTTTACTACTGAGTCACCTTCATCTCATCTCATCTATGAATGCAGTACATTTGGTGATGCCACGGCAGCATCAACATACAAGCAGGGCAATAATCTCTGTGAAGCTGTAGTACCCAGTAGCATCATCTTCTGAAGTCCGTGAACCTGCATTCAGTAACTGATCAATTTGTATAACTTGAGGAATACAAGTATATGGTCATGCGACATTGGCATTGACTTCTATGGGGAGAAAAAAAGCGGCCTTAAAGGGGTTGTCTCGCTACAAAGAATAGCTTTCAAAATGTGGGAACACTAAATGAAACGTTTTTCCAAAATATTGCGTTGTTCACTTTTTTTTAAGGAGCTACAAGTGATTTTTCACCATCTGTGCTCTCTCTGGTTCCCCAAAAGACCGACCTGTGTACTCTTCTCCCCCGCTTTTTGTTTTATCTGATAGCAGGGATTTTCGTCATCACACATTGCGCCACAGTGTGGGGAGCTTGTGTGTTTTTTGATCTTTTCAGACAAAAGACGTAAAATGTTTACAAATTAGCTCGCAGCTTCTCAGGACCTTAGAGAAGGTTTAATTTTTTTTTTAATCTAGACTGTAACAGAGAAGTCTGAAAAACACGGATCATATGCAAAAAACAGACAGCTTTACCAGGAAGTGACAGAGCAAGCAGATTATTTCAATTTATCTCCTATGAAACTTTGAGAGAGACAAAAAAAGGGATGTTCTCAAAACATGGTGTTTCTCAGAGCCTGCTCTTCATGGCCAGCTTCAGGCTCTTAGTTACTGGTTAGGCTGTGTTTGTGTCTATAGCAGTGATTGGTACATCAGCTTTTCTATTCCTAGATGAATCTGTTAGAGGGACATTGCTAATAGAAGGGTTTAAACGGCAGGGCACAGTAGGGAGTGATGTCACCATCCTGACAAGGGCTGCTAGAGCAGGGAAAGGTGGTTGTAACCTAGAAAAGATTGTGTACACAATCAGGAGATAAGAACTGCTCTAACTCTGAATGAAACAAAATCAGAACAGCAATGTATTTGGCAATAGTCTTTTTTTACCTTTGCCTACATGTTTAATCCCTTAGCGCATTTTGATGTACTGATACGTCATATTGATACAAAGGGAGTATTAAGCAGGCTCTCTCGCTGAGCTTCTTTCATATGCGGCGGATACCGGCTTTTGTTAGATACAGCTGACACCCGCTGGTAACAGCAGATATCAGAGCCGGCTCCGATCTCTCCTCTTTAACCACTTAGATGCAGCAGCGATCACGGTGTCTAAATGAATGAGGAACTGCATATCGTTCCTTCCACCAATCAGCCTTACTTGATGAGATTGGCGGGTGCTGAGCAGTTGCTTTGGCAGCCAAAGGCCTAATGAAGGTTTTCATGGCTGCCATCTCAATGCTCCTATAACTTCCTGTCATAGGATGTGAGGAAGAAAAAAAGACCAAAACAGTCCTCTCTCTACTTTTTAGACAAGTCAAACCTCCCCCCCCCATTTCAAGCCAATTTACATGTTTAAAAGACGCTTCTTCCCCAATGCTCGTGGAAATCGCCCCAGCTGGGGTAACCCCCTGAAAAAATCCTCATGAATCTAATTTGCACTGAAAAAAAGCTTGCCCCCAGCTTCAAAGATTTCAATCAATAAAACCCAGTGGGGGCGCTCCGATATTTCATATCGATTCATGGGGCGATCCGCTCAAAACGGTGCAGGGGCGGGTTAAATATCGCAAAAAAATGGAGCTCCCCGCACGCACAGGCCCAAATTTTTCCCGGTTTCCCCGGGAATGCAGGGGGACTGAGATATCCAAAAACCGGGGCCTAGGGGGCCCCATAAGTTTAAGCATGTTTGATTCCGGGGCGCCCAGGAAAGCCCAAAACGGTTCTAAAGGGGACCCCCCCGGCTCGGTTCTTTTCCCAAATCCCCCTCCCCGAGTTATAGTCCCATTTTTTGGTTTTTGGGTTTTCCAAAACTCTTTGACCTGAGGGGAGGATTTCATAGCCCGCCCCACGGGTCCCCTCTCCCCCAATCATAGACGACCCTTTTCCCGGGAGGGGGGGCCTGGGTTTTTAATTTTTGGGACCGCTGTCCTTTCCCCCATCAGCCCCGGGAAACGCTTCATACTGAGGGTAGTAGACTTAGGGCCATTTGGGTCCCCGGGGGAAAAGGTAGCCTTGCCCGTCCCCTTCGGCCTAAAAGGGTTTCCCCGCCGCCTTACTGGAATTTTCCCCCCGGTGCGTTTTCCCCCTCAAAAATTTGCCCCGCCCGGGGGGGAACCCCATTTTCAGGGCGCAGTTAATGGGGGCCCCTTGTGTAAGCTAAAATACAGGTGAAACCCATCTGGGGGCCAGCCCGTATCCACCCACAGACTAAGGCCTGGGGAAGGGTTTTCATGGCACCCTTTAAAGCAGACTTAAGATGTTGGGGGGACCCCCAGGGGCGCGACTGGGACCCTACCTCCCCCCACCTACTTTTTCGTTTTTACCCGGGGAAAGTCTCACAGGGGCCTCCAGGGGTTTTCCGCTCCCTCCGGGGTTCCTGTATGGGCGACGTTTTCGGGGGCCCCCTATTTCTGGTGAAGGGGGCCGGGGAAGGAACTTAGAAACCCCCCGGAGGTTTTCGGTCATTGATATGCCCTTGCGTTTCCCCGTGACAAAATCCCGGGCCTTGAAGCAGTTTGGGTGCACGAGAATAGGGCAAAGGGCCCAGGCCGACCAGAACAGTGGTACACCAGAACGCTTGTGAAAAGGACCTACCAGGTGGGTCAAAAAGGGTGTGGATCCTGGCCCCTTCCCACAGGAAAGCTTCAGGGCAGCCTGGGAAGGCCCAAAAAGTCGTGAAACCAGCAACTCAAAGCAGTCAAGTTTCCTGGTCACCCTGGACCACGACCGGGGGAAAGGGGGAAGGCCTTCCCCCGTGAACATGATGAAGGCGCAAAACATGAGCGGGAGGTATGGGGCCCCCTTTCCCGTGGCAACCGCCCAGGAAAGTGAGACGGGGGAACCCTTTGGAAAATGCTTGGGCCCCCGGGCAGGGCATTTGGAAAATTTCCAAAAGAGATGGGAGATTTTTTTGGACAGCCCCCTGGAGGGCCAAACCCGGTCCCCCGCTCCTGGGGACAATGGTTCCCCCACCATTGTTCACTAACGTCCTGGGAAGGGCGGAGTCAGGCCCTCCATCATGGACAACGGGGGGTCCCCCCCCCAATCCGGGTTCAAACAATCGGGGCCCCCCGAATGCAGCACACAAAGCGTGAAGGGGAAATTTACGAAATGCGAAAAAATGGGGGTCCCTCCAGGCGTCCAACAGTGCCTGGGCCCTTTCCTGTAGTCCTCGGCCCCCCAAGAAGGATTTCGGCCATCCGATTCTGCAAGGAAATACCGGGGGGTCAATGCTGCAAAGGTCCCCGAAAAACGTACCCCAAAGCCACGCAACAAGACCTCACGATCAGTTGGGGCCCGGGGCCCAAATACCTGACCATCATGGGTCTGAGCCGGGGAAAATTTGGCAGATTCCCCTGAAAAATTTAGGCAAGGGAACGGCCCCGCCCATTAAACACCCCCCTTCGATGTAAAAGTCCAAATGTCATGCCTTCCCGGGATGAAGAATGCCCCTGCCACTTTTCCAGCGGTGGTCAACACGCTGCTTTAAGGGAAATTAAAGGGAAAACCGGGTGCGTACCCCGGGTGACAAAGCCATTGGGCAGTCCCACCCCCGGGGGACCACACCAGCACCTGAAGCAGGGGCTTGGACGTTCCCCCAGGCAGGGTTGACCACAAGCCGGAAAAATGGGCCCGCCGGGCAAAGAGTGAGGTTTCCCCTACCTGGGGGGAAACCCGGGAAAGGGGGGGGCCTTTAAGCCAGAGCCCGGAAAAAAAGGATGCCAACGGGACCTGGCCCCCCCCCCAGGACCCAAAAAGCAGGGTGTTTTTTCTTTGGGGGAACCGCTGGGTAAATATAGGAGGTTTGTTCCACACTATAGGGAGCCCGGGAAGCCCCCCAAAAGAACCTCACCAGGAAAAAGGGGTTTCCCTTTCCCCAGTCCCATTTGACAAACACTGCGAAAAAAGGGCCTTTTCAAGCCCCAAGGCCGCCTTTTCCCCGCTCCCCCGTAATACAAGTCGCCCGACTTTAAAAAGGGAGTTTAAAAGTACAAACCGACGCCATGACTTTGGCCTCGGGGCAGTGGGTCAGCCAGGTGGACACAACCCCGGGGCAGGGAAAACCCTTTTTGTACCGGGGCCGGAAAACTTTTGCCGGGGAAGTGGGGCCCAATTTCCCCCCAAGGAAAGGAATGCCGGGGGGAAAGTGTGGGCCCTGCAAATGGCTGCAGGCCCCCCCCCCTATTAAAGGGGCCCGGGATTTCTTTTTGAAACAGACCACAAAACCCCCTGGGGCTGGGTACACCCCCGGTTCCCCCGAAAACCCAAAGGGGGGTTTTCTAAACCCGGAGGGGCCTGTTTGTTCCACAGAAAAACTTCTCATTCGCCACCCCCGGGAAAGGGCCCCCGGGCCACGGAAAAAGCCGAAAGGGTTTGTCCCCCAAAAAGGGGGGGGGTTTTGTTGGGCCCTGGGGGGAAGCAAAAAAAAAGTGGAGGTGCTGCCCCCCAAACGCCCTCAAAAGGGAGCAGGTGTAGGAAAAAATTGACTCAAATCAGCCTCTCTCTAGCTTAAACCCAAATCAGACCTCCCCCCCCACAGACAAGCCAATTTAAAATTAATCACAAAAGTCCCCTTCCCCAAAGCCTCTGTAGGGAAATCCCACAAGCATTGGGGGCAAAACCCTAAAAGATCCTAGGGAAACTAATTAGCACTGAACAAATGCTAGCCCCCCCTTCAAAGACCCTTTAATCAAACAAACCCAGTCCGGGTCGTCTTTCCCATATTTCATATCGTTTTTTAGGCATCCGCTCAAAACTGGGGCATGGCGGGGTTTATATCGCAAAATATGGAGGGTCCCCCCCACGCACAGGGGCCCCTTTCCCCACCCCGGTTTTTTCCCGGGGCGCATGGGGACTGAGATATCCGAAACCGGGGGTACCCGGGGTTTCCCTAAGAAAGCATTTTTTGATATCCAAAAGAGCGTCAGGAAAAAAACCCCAAAGGGTTTTTGATGGTACCACCGGCTCGGTTTTTTGGGGTAATGCCCGCCGAGTTATAGTCCACTTTTTGGTTTTTTATCCCGAAAAAGCATGACCTGATTTGGGGGGATTCAAACCATCCCAGGGGGAGTTAAACGGGGGGGTGCCAAGGGGCTGCCCCCCGCAGATATAACCAGAGCCAGGGGTGGGTCTTCCTGTTTGATCCAAGGAGGGGGGAACCTGAAGCAGGGCCATAAAATCATCACGCCCGCACCGGCCCTATCTGCCCCCCCCCTGGGGAGCCGGCACCAAGCCCAAAAAGGGGGGGAAATTGACTTTTTTTAACTGCCCCCTTTTTTCTGGGAATCCAAAAATTTTTTTGCAAACCCCTCCTTACCTTTTCTATTAAATCCCATCTAGGTATATCCAACCTTCCCAGTGTGCCCTTTTAAGGGTAAATTTTTAATCAAAAAACTTTAATCTGAGTTAGTCTGTCCCTTGGGTCAACGGCCTCACAAAGCCTAAATTCCGGAAAGGGAATTTTATGCTACCCAAAGGGGTTGGGTTCCTGACCCCTGCTTTTAAGTCCCGGGAACGGACCCCGGGCCCTTTTAACTAAAAGAGCCCACTGGGGGCACAAATTTTTTGGGTTTTTCCCGTGCCCGGTGGGAAGGGTTTTCCAGTGGAAAACCAAACTTTTCTGGGCCTTAGCCCCCCCCAGTTGGGGGGAGCGAACGTCAGATACACCCCAAGTCAAAGGCCCCTCGTCCCCCCAAGTGGGGGGGGCGGGCCAGGCTTTTTTATTCGTCACAGGCAGTAAGTCAAAGAGTGCCATCTTTGTACAAAACCTTCTGCATTAAAAAACGTTTTTTCAAAAAAGGGGCACTGGTGACCCCCCCCATAGTGGGTTTAAGAAACCCCAAATAAATTTTATAAGTTTAAAAAAAAAAAAATTTTTTAAAATTAAAAAAAAATTTAAAGTTTAAATCCTCCCCTCCTCATTTCCAATTTTTTCAAATGAAAAAGTACAAAAAAAAAATCGATTAAACGCTGAAACATAAAATTCCCGATCTATTTAAAAAATAAAAATAATTTTTTCCTTACAGGAAACACCTTTACAAAAAAAATTTGTTTCTTTTTTTTGGGTCTTTCGGGGACATCTGAAATTTGGTTTAACACGCCAAATTTTCATGCCCAACAAGGGCATAGAGTGCCCTTTTTTAAGTACCCCCCGATCTACGCGGGTCATAAATCAGCGCATTCTAGCGCTCGGGGCGACAGATCGGGTCAGGAACCACTTTTAAAGGGGCGACCCCTTACCCCCTACATCCCTGGATGGAAATAAAGGCATAAATTTTTAAACACAGAAAATCGCTGGTTTTAATTTTTTTTTGAGAAGTATTTGTCCTAGCAGGGTACTGGGAACCTTGAACCCTGCGGATCACTGCCGTGAATTTCAGCCAGGGAAAGAAGCAGGGGCAAAGGGTTCCAATTATGGGAGTAGCGTATTGTATACAATAAAAAATACCTTCAGCCCATGAAAAGCACCCTTGCCAGGCACTTAGGTGAAAGGGAAAAAAAAGTTATTGTTTGCAGAAAATGGTGCTGCAGCGCTAATTTAAAAAATAGAGGAAATTTTTTAAAAAGTACTAAAATATCACTGGAATCGTACCTACCTGTAAAATATTGAGGTGACACATCCAAAACCAAATAGTGAATGATACACAAACAAAAACCCTGCAAAAATGTCGCAATTAAGTATTTTTTGTTCACATTCCACTCCAGAATTTTTGAGGGGTTTCCCAGTACATTGTATGGGTCGGTCAATGAAATCATTGCAAAGTACGTTTTTCCCGCAAAAAACAAGCCCTCGCGTGTCTATAGAGATGGAAAAATAAAACGTTATGGCTTTTGGAAGGTGGGGAGTAAAAAACCAACATGATGAAGAAAAAAAATATTGGTCCTTAAAGGGGTTAAAAGTTGATCAATGGGATGAAAATACCCCTTTAAAGCTGGGTTCACTGCTGCCATGTAACAGAACTTCAGTGGTACCAAATCCAACACCAACTACGTTATTAGACATAGTTTTAAATTTTTAAAGGGCAAGAAGGACTGCCCCCTCGAGTACTAGAGGATTCTCTAACCCCAAGAGTGCCTATAATCAGGGCCGTCTCTTCCATTGGGCTGGGTAGGCAGTTGCCCAGGGGCCCCACAAGCTCAGAGGGCCCTCCCGGCAGCCACCTACCCTGCCCGATGGAGCGACAGCCAGGCTCTGCCTGATGGGCGCCGGGATTCGGGCCGCCCGCGCCACTCGGAACGTCCTAGGGGGCTGGGGGTTTCCCCCCCCGGCGGGGCCCCCAGTTTTCGGCCCGGTCTGTGGGACTGGGCCCCCCCCTTCCCCCCCGCCCCACAGCGGGGGCACAGACCCAGCCATGCACCTTTACGTTTCCCCTAAAACCCTTTCCATCCCCAGGGGTCAGCTTCTCTCCTCTATCAATAACCCTATATATCCCCAGAGCTCAGCTTCTCCCCTTTTGTCATAAAAACCCTTAAAAATATCCCCAAGAGCCCCAAAAATTCCCCCTCCTCTATCCTGCAACCTTATATATCAAGCTCCCGCTTTTCCCTCTATCATATAACCCAATAAACACAGAGCTCAGCCCCCCTCCCCCTTCCTTTAAAAAAACACAAAAAAAAAAAAAAACCCCTTTTTAAAAAAAAAAATCAAAAAAGAGCTCAGCTTCTCTCCTCTGTCTAAACTCTATAAACACGAGCTCAGCCCCTTCTCCTCTATTTTATAGCCCTATATATCACGAGGGTCAACTTCTCTTCCCTATCAATAACCTTTTATATTTAAAGAGCTCAGGGTTCTCTCCCTCATATAACACTATATATCACAAGCCCAGCTTCTCTCCACATATTTAAAACAAAATATCACCCGAGCTCAGGGTCCCCTCCCATATCCCTAAAAACTCTAAAAAATCAAAAGAGCTCACTCTCTCCCTATAATCATATAACCCCATTATCACAGGGGCCAGCTTCTCCCCTCTTCTTATAACCCTATACATCACAGAACTCACTTTTCTGCCTCTATTATATAAACCCCATATATCCCCGAGCTCAGCTTCTCTTTCCCCTATCATATAACCCTATTTTATCACAGAGATCACTTTTTCCCTCTATCATTTAACCCTATAAAAACAGGAGCTCAGCTTTCTCCTTTCTAACATATAACTCTAAAAATATCACAGAGCTCTGCTTTCTCCCCTCTATCATATAACCCTATATATCACAGAGCTAGCTTCTCTGCCCCTAATTTTATAACCCCATAAATCAAAGAGCTCAGCTTCCTTTTCCCCCCTAAACAAAATAAAACCCCATATATCACAGAGCCCCTTTCCCCCTTTCCCCTATCCCTATAAAACCCTAAATATCAGAGCTCAGCTTCTCTTTCCCCATCATTTAACTCTATTTATACAGAGCTTTTGTTCTCTCCCTCTATCATATAAACCCTAATATCCCCAGGGGCCCCCCCAAACTTTTCTCCTCTATCCTATAACCCAAATATCACAGAGCTAAACTTCTCCCCCTCTATCATTAACCTTTTAAAAATTTACAGAGCTCAGCTTCCTCCCAAACATATAAAATTATATATAAAAGAGCTCAGCTCCTCTCCCCCTATCATAAAAAACCCAATAACACAGTGGGTCAAGCTCCTCTCCCTATATAAAACCCTTTTTTTAATTCAACAGGGGCCAAAACTATTTTCTCCTCTATCAATAACCCTAATTTTTCACAGACTCAGCTTTTCCCCCCTGCATAAAAAACCCTTTTAAAAATCACAGAGCTCAAACTTCTCCCTCTATCCTGCAACCTTATAAATTTAGGAGCCCCACTTTTCTCCTCTATCAAAATAACCCTATATAAAAAGCTCACTTCTTCTTCCCTCAGCCCATTAAAAACCTTCTATATCACCCCGATCCAGCTTTTCTTTCCCCTGTCCCTATAACTCTATAAACACAGAGTCAGCTCTTTCTCCTCTATTTTAATTTGCCCCAAAAAATCACAACTCAGCTTTTTTCCCCCCTCTATCATTTTAACCCCATATATCACAAGCTTTTACTTCTTTTCCCTCTATCAAAACCCCCATTTTATAAAAGAGCTCAGCTTTCCCTTCCCCCTATCATAAAAACCCCCGATATCACAGAGCTCAGCTTTTTCTGCCTCTATTTTATGACCCTATATTTTCCCCAAAAGCTTTACTTTTCTCCCTCCCAACATATAACCCTAAATATCACAGAAAAATCAGCTTTTCTCCTCTAACATATAACCCAAAATATCAGAGCTCAGCTTTTTCTTCTCTAAACATATAACTTTTATATATCACAGAGCTCAAAACTTCTCTCCCTCATCTTTTAACCCTTTAAAATCAAGCTCAGCTTCCCCTCCTCTATCCAAAATTTAACCCTTAATTTTATCACAGAGCTCAACCCCTCTCCCTCATCATATAACCCTATATTCACAAGCTCACTCCTCTCCCTATCAAATAAAACCCTTTCACATCAACAGAGCTCAGCTTCTTTTTCCTCTATCATATAAACCCTATATATCACAGAGCTCAAACTTCTCTCCTCGTCATAAAACCTTTTATCACAGAGCTCAAGGGTTTTCTCCTTTTTATCCCCAAACCCATATAACAAGGCCCGCTTTTCTCCTCTATCATATAAACCCCATAACCAAAGCTCAGCTTTCCCCTTTCCCCTTTCATAAAAAACCTTTTAATTTACGAGCTTTAGCTTTTTCTCCTCTTCCCAAATAAACCTCAAAAATCCAGACTTCACTCTTCCCCCCTCTATTTTTTAGCCCTATATACCAAAAGAGCTCAAACTTCTCTCCCTCCATCCCTATAACCCTATATATCACAGGGGGCCCCAGCTTCTCTCCCCCTACAAAAAACACAAAATTTTCCAAGGCTCAGCTTTCCCCTCCCCTATTTATAAACCCCCGAAAATCAAAAGAGCTCCTTTCCTTTTGCCTCTATTTTAAAGAAACCCCATATATCACAGAGCTCAGCTTTCTTCTCCCTCTATTTATAAAAACCCTTTTATACAAAAGAGATCAGCTTCTCTCCTCTTAAACATATAACCCCCCTATATCAAGCTCCCGCTTCTCTTCTCTTTCTTTTAACCTATATATCACAGATCTCAGTTCTCCTCCCCTCTATCAAAAATAATTTATCACTGCAAGTAATAATCCCCTGTTAAAAAAATAACTTTTTTTCCCAGACTTTTAAAAAAATTAAAATCTTTAAAACCCCCCTATATTACCCCCTGCAAAACCTAGATTAAACAGCATAAAAGTGCATTTAAACTGCCAGTGGAGTAATCCCCCCCCCCCGAAAAGAGCGGGTTTCCCCTTTTAAAGAAGACAAAACACTAAAAATGCCCTGTATAAACACCTTTTTTTAAACCCCGCTATCCCGCCCCGTTTTCCCCCCTACAAATTAGGGGTTTATTAGGGGATTTAAAAATTTTTTCCCCTCACTGTGGAAAAAAAATACCTATATACAACGCATATACTACAACCCCATGTACTTCCAAAATTTTTGATAAGTGGACCCGATACTTTTGCTCAATTCTGCCAGGATATAATGACGATAGTTCCCCAGCCCGCACCTTTTAAAATACCTGGCAACCCCCAAAAACATAAACATTTAAAAGATCACAGAGCCACTTCTTTTCCCCTATCAATAACCTTATAAAATCACAAGCTCTGCTTCTCCCCCCTCCCAAACATAAACCCTATATATCACAGAGCTCAGCTTCTCTCCCCTATCATAAACCCTAACATCACAGAACTCCGCTTCCTGGGCCCCATTATATACCCCCAATTTTCACAGAGCCAGCTTTTCTCCCTCCCATCATATAACCCTTATATTCAAAAAGAGATCAGCTTCTCCCCCTCTATCATTAAAAACCCCATATATAGAGCCAGCTTCTCTTTTCTACATATAACCTTATATAACACAGACTTTTTGCTTTTCCCCCCTCTATCCCCAAAAACCCTATTAAACACAGAGTTTACATTCTCTCCTCTATCTAAAACCTTAAAATATCACAGAGCTCACTCCTCCCCCTATCATATAACCCTATATATCACAGAGCTCAGCTCCTCTTTCCCCTATCATATAACCCCTTTCAAAATCACAGAGCTCAGCTTCTCTCCCCCTACCCTTATCCCTATATATCACAGACTCACTTCTCTTTCCCCTGTCAAAAACTTAAATATCACAGAGCTCACTTCTCTCCTCTATTTCCCGCAAAACCCTTTTTATATCAACTCAGCTTATCTCCTCTACATTTTAAAACCCCTATATCACAAGCTCAGCTTCTCCTCCCCAAACATAAAACCTAAATAACAGACCAGGGTTCCTCCTCTTTCATATAACTCTATATATCACAGAGCTTTAGCCCCTTTTTCCCCCCAAATTTTTTAGCCCTATATTTCACAGAGCTCACTTCTCTCCCCCTATCCCCCTTTAAAACCCCTATATATCACAAGCTTCCCCCACTTTTCTCCCTCTATCCCTATAACACTATATACACAGGCCCAGCTTTTCTCCCTATTTCATAAACTCTATATTTTCACAGAGCTGAGCTTTCCCCTCCCTATAACATATAACCCTAAATAACACCGAGCTCAAACTTCTCTTTCCCTCATCATATAACCCGTATATAAAAGATTTACTTCTCGCCCCCTATTATTTTGACCCTATATATCACAGAAATCAGCTTCTCCCCCCTCAAACAAAAAAACCCTAAATATCAAAAGAGATCCTTCCTCCTCTATCTATAACCCTATATATCAGAGCTCAGCTTCTTTTCCCCTATCAAATAAAACCTTTTTATTCCCCAGACTCTCTTCCCCTTTCCCCTTTCATATAAACCCTATATATCAGAAACTCAGCTTCCTCCTCTATCATATAACCTATTTTATACAAAACTCACTTTTCTCCTCTATCAAATAATCCTATAATCACAAAGTTTAGCCTTTTCCTCTAAATTTTTTAACCCCTATTTTATTTAAGCTCTCCTCCCCCTATCATTTTAACCCATAAAAACACAGGTCTGTTTTTTTAACCACATAAGAACTAAACCCTTTAAAATATAAATTTTAAAAGTTTTTTGAAATCTGGGCCCCTAACAGATAAATCCAGAAAAATTTTTGGCTAAAGCTTTTAAAGGAAAAACTCCAGGATGTGGAGCCAGAGGGGTCTTAACGCATTATTGGGGCCCCCGGGCAGAATACTGAAGTGGGGCCCTGACCCCAAAAAATGACAACACAAAACCCAGTCATGCCTGTACCACCCCCAATAACGCCACTTTGTCCCGGACAAATAAAAAGCCTCAAGACATGGGAGGGAACCTTTTGGGTTTCCCTTTTTCCCATGGTTT
>JAODAL010040481.1:0-36861 GCA_025379985.1 Phyllomedusa bahiana
AGCGTTGGCCGGAAAAATCCATTTAAAATTCGGCGGGTGGAAGTTTTTTTGCTAAGACACTGGGGGGAGCCGAATAAGGGGATAAATTTGAATCCTTGGGGCAGAAAATGAAGCGTGGCCAGGGAGCTTAAAATTGGCAACCCCGGCCCTCATCAAAAACATTCAGCGTCACCCTCCGGGGCCTGGGAAAAAACTTTGGGTCGAAGTGGTGGGCCATCCTTCCGCCGCCCAAACAACAGCACAGCAAAACGGCCCGTGGAAAGCTTGGGCCCTTGCAGGCCAGTCAAGGCTCCACTAAACCCCTGCAGAAGGGAGCTTTTTCTTTTAATAACTCCCGGTCCAGATTTCTCCCGCTCCTCCCTTTTCTTTTGGGGCCAGCAGTATTCCCGCCAGGCGATTTTCAAAGAGGGCAACAGTAAAGCGTCCAAACCCCTCCTAAGGTTGGGAGCAGCTGACCCTGCTCCTGTCCAAAAATTTTTGGTGCGCCGTCCCCCCCTTTCCCAAAAGGGACTCTGCCCCCGGGTTTATAGAACTAAGGGGTTGTGCCCCAGCCGAATGGAGAGTTCCAAGCCGTTTAAATTTTTTTTCCCAAAAAAGGGAGAAACCGCACTTCATAAAAAAATGGAAAAAGAAGTTTGGGGGCCCTTCCCTTTGGGTTATCGGTTTGTTTTCCCAAAGGGGCAAGGTCGCGGGGGACTTTTGGTTTGTAAGGGGGGCAGTCCCAGTAAAATGTCCTTTAAAGGACCAAAGGGGGGAAATTTTGTTCCCCCAAAAAAGGCACACCAACAACCCTTTGGGCAAGGGGGAAACCCCCCTTTTTCCCCCGTTTTAAAACCCGCGGCTCCTGCGCCAAAAATTTCCCCCTCTTTCCCCCTCCACCACCATACCATCCTTTCCCCCCACCCAAAAACTGCTCCCTCATACCACATGTGTAGGGCACGCGGTGTCACGCAGTTCTAAAACCTGGGTTTCCCCGGAGAAAGAAACACACAGGGGGGGTAAAAATTTCTCCGCGTCATGCACAAAAAATCGTGTGTTTGGGTTTTTCCGCGCCAACTGCAAAACGGAGGCCCGGTTTACGGAAAAATGGGAGGGAAAAATGGTCCCCGACTGCACCCCAGAAGGGATGGGGGCCCTGTGCCCTTTCATGGCGCACCCTGTTCAAACTGGTTGTGGGAAAAGGTTTTCCCGAAGGGCTTCCCACCGGGCTTTAAAAAATTTTTGAAAATGGCCCGGAAACTTTTGCATACACTTCCCTCCATTCCTACAAACCCGGAACAACCCCCCCTTTGGTTGGGAGCGGCAGAACGGCCACCCCCCAAAACACCTGATATCGATGTTTTTACCCCCTTGGAATTCCCGCCCCGCACAAGTTTGGGCCGACCCGTTTTGAACAAGAAAGGCCCTTAACGAATTTTTTGTGAACCAGGCAGACAGGAATACTCCCTCTGTGTAACTTTGATGTCAGCCCGTGGCAGCTCAAAAGCGTGGGCCCTTTCCTTTTTTTGAGGCCATTAGGAAAGGGCCCCTTTTTTTGTCAATCCCAGGGCTACGGGGTGAATTTAAAGTCATTCCCCTTTCTTCATGGCCCGGAAAAAGATGCTGAAAAATCTGGGTTTTGGGGAGGGGATGGAGAAAGTGGCGGGCTACACCTCGTGGGCCCCATAAATTGGGGGGGGACTGAAATGGAGGGGGAAAAGGAGGGGGAGGGGACATTGGGAGAAGCATTGTCTGGGGAAATGATGGAAATTTTTTACCCCGGAGCAGGTGAAGGAGGTGATGGAGATGAGGAAAAAACGAGGCAGATGAACCCCAAAGCACCCTGGGAGCATACAGTGGAGATGGAAACCCGGGAGCCCCCCGGAAAATCATTGTGCAAATGGCCCGCAACATGCGAATTTTCCTGGCTAGTGACAAACCCCAAAAAGTCAGCAACTGGCAGAGGGGGGACTTCTGGCTTCCCCCCCAAATTTGGGCCCTCACTACCCGGGCCAAAAAAGGGAGCCTTTTTCCCAGCTATTGAAAAGGGAGGAAAAACCCAAATCAAAAACTAAAAGGGAAAAACCTTTCCCTAGATTTTGGGCCGCCCGCCTATGTCGGGCCCTCGTCCGCCCCCTGTAAAATTTTAAAGGGGGGTTCTTTTAGCGCCACATAACTGCCAAAGGGTGCTGGGGGGAAGGTGGGGGGTAGGGCGTAAACCCGCTCCTTTAGCAGCCCAAACCCAAGTTGGATCATGATGGAGCAGCTTCCTTCAACCCCCCCCTAGTGGGAGGGCACCCCCAAACAGCAGCAGCAGCAAAGGGCCTGGAGCAGATCCGGGAACCCAAAAAGGTGGTGGCCTACTTTGGGCAGCACTCGCCACCCCAGTTTGAAGATCCCCTGGATACCGGGCCCGCCAAATTTTGGAAAGTTGGCCCCCAACCCGCCCAGATTTTTCAGTGGGGGGAAGCTGTCCCCCCGGCCATTTTTTGGCATCAGAGCGGGTGTTTCCTGGGCGGGGGGGCCATTTTGTTAAACCCCCCCAAAGGGGAACCCCTTTGTCCACGGGAAATTTGGAACAATGACCTTTGCAAGATGAAATCAGGCCCTGGATCGACCAGGTTTTTCCAAAACAAACCCAAAGCCTTGGCGTTTAGAGGGCCTCACCCCCAAAATGTGGAAAAGGTCTTTGGGGTTTCAAACTACCGCATCAGCCACTATTCTGGGTGCCGCCCCCCGCCTTTTTGCCACAAACTGTGAAGGTTTTCTATTGCCATTTAAAAAACCCTCCCTTTTTCCCCGGGAACTGGTATTCCCCCCCCACCTCCCCACTCGTCTTTGTGGCCCCTTTATGACCTCCCTGCTGCTTCTGTGTTGCTGGGGCCTGACAACCACACCCGGGGTCCCTTTTGTCCCCTCCCTGACCCAAACTGGTTTCTTTCCCGCCCCCCGTCAACCCCTCCATTTCTCTGTCCCTTTTGGGAACCCCCTCTGCGGCCTACTCCCTTTTTTTTCCACCTCCGAATGTCATTGTTTCCACTTCTGACCTCATGCTGCTGCTCTGTGAACCTCCACTCTCGTCCTGTGTCCTTTTGTGGGCCCACTACTGTTTTTTCCACATCCCGAATGCTTTTGCCACTGTCTTGGGCCTATGCGCCTTTTTGCTGTGACCTCCACCCTCTGTTTATTTTTGCAACCTTTTGTTTGGCCCCACTCCAGTTTTTGCCCCCCCCAGAAGTCATTGGGGCCACTCTGTTTACCTTTATGCTGCTGCTCTGTGACCTCCACTCTCTGTCATTGTGCCCCTTTGGGCCCCACTACTGTTTTTGGGCCCCCTCCAGAATGTCTTTGTGCCACTGCCCCGACCTTCCCTGCGTCCATCCAAAACTTTAAATCCCTCTTTTCATTGTAGCCCCCTCGGGGGCCTACTCCTGTTTTTTTGCCACCTCCAGAATGTCATTGTTCCACTGTCTTTTACCTAAAGCTGTGCTTGACCCCCCACCTCTTTTCCCTTTTGGTTTCCCCTTTGGCCTACTAAATGTTTCGCCAAACCCCCATAATGTCTTTGTTGCCCCCTGCCCGAAATCACTGCTGGCCCCGGCCCCCCGGTTTACCTCCCCTCTCGTCATTTGGGGCCATTTCCCGTGGGCCCATCCTGTTTTTTTTTTCCAAAAACCCAAAAGTATTGTGCCATGTTGACCTCATGCTGGAGGGCCGGGCCCCCTCCCCTCTTTTTCTTTCCTAGGCCAATTCTGGGCCTTTCCAAATGAATTTTGGGCCCCCTTCCCGAATGTATTTTTTGGGGCCCCTCCCTTTTTAAACCCCAAAGCTGCTGGCCCCCCCGGCACTCTCTTTTTCAATTTTGCCAAAAAGTGGCCTTTCTCCAGGGTTTTTTCCAACCCCAATTTTGTCATTGTGCCCCAAAGTCTTAAATTTAAGGCCCGTTGCCGTTACCTCCACAACCGTGTCATTGGGCCCCTTGTGGCCTTCTCGAGGGTTTTTTCCACCTAAAAATGTCATTGTGCCCCTGTCTGGGCCTTTATGCGCTACGCTGGTTTCCCTTCCAACTCTCTGTCCCCTTTTGCCCCCTCTGGGGGGCCCACAAATGTTTTTGGGGCCCCTTGCAGAATGTCATTTTGGCCCCCGGGCCTTTAAATCTGCTTTTTGCGGGGCTGCTGCCGTGCAAATCCACACTGTGCTTATTGTGCCTTTTCTGACCTCATGTTTTTTGCCGGGCCCCCCACCCCCCACTCGCCTTTTCATTGTGGGCCCCTCTTGGCCTACTACTGTTTTGCCACCTCCAGAATGTTATTGTTCCCCTGCTGACCTCAAAGTGCTGCCCCCCCGTTTTCCCCCACTCTCCCGTCAAATCCACTCTTTTTGGGCCCACTACTGTTTTTGCCACCTCCAGAATTTCATTGTGCCACTCTTTGACCTCATGCTGCTGCCGCCGTCACCTCCGCTCTCTGTCATTGTGCCACTCTGTGACCTACTCCAGTTTTTGCCACCTCCAGAATGTCATTGTGCCACTCTCTGACCTCATGCTGATTATCCTGCCGCTGTCACATCCACTCTCTGTCATTGTGCAACTCTGTGGCCTACTCCAGTTTTTGCCACCTCCAGAATGTCATTGTGCCACTTTCTGACCTCATGCTGCTGCTGCTGTTCATGCCGTCAACTCATTGTGCCACTCTTTGTCCTTCTCCTGTTTTTGCGACCTCCAGAATGTCATTGTGCCACTGTCTGACCTCATGCTGCTGTGGCTGCCGCCGTCACCTCCACACTCTGTCACTGATGTTGCCACCTGAGCCCTCAGCTTGTTTTTTTTCCAGCTGTCGCTGCCATTACTTTATCAGGCTACATTCCCCCTTCAGTTTTTTGGTCATTTTTGCCCTCTTAAGTGCCCAGGGAATTTTATAGTGAAGCGATTCTAAGAGCGGCGGCAGTCATGTGCGTGTCATACTAAAACACAACATTGTATGAAGACCAAACCAAGCTCCCTCTGCATATTTAAGCATGGCACAACATTCTACAGCACCCTGCAGGCTCTGTGCAGCCTGGAAATAGCGAACAAAGTTATTTTTGTCGGGAAATGCGGCGAAGTGAGCGAACCGAATTTTTGAGAAATTCGCCCATCTCTAGTGATACCCAATTTATATAGTTTTATATAGCTAGAAACAATGTATATGCATCGCTATCTTCTAATAGCCATAAATTTTAAATTTTTCTGCATACAGAGCTGTGTAAGGACTTTTTTTTTTTGCGGGATGAACTGACAATTTAATTGGTACCCCTTTGATGTTTATATGAGTTTTTGATCAGTTTTTATTCCATTTTATGTGCTGCGGGATGAACAAAAATCACAATTCTTTGATTGTTTTTTTTTTAACGCCGTTCTCCATGCGGGTTATTTAATGTGCAGTTGTGTAGTGGTTGTAGCCAGCTCCTGCCAATATTGGTGGTGCACGGAGATCCGCTCAAGCTGCGGCCGAATTCAAATTCATTAGTAGGAGAGTTTTCCAGCACCACCCAATGCAAGGAAGTGTAAAATCAAAAATGCCTTTATTGGTACAAAAATATTAAAAACAGAGCAGCACTGGGAATCAGCAATGGCTGCAAGTATATGCCAAAGACAAAACAAAAAAAGATTACGCTAACGCGTTTCGGGCGTGGTAGCAGTGCCCTTACTCATAGCAGTAACGAAAGAACCTAAATGTCTGATTTATATACCACAACATTATGGATGATTATCTAATCAGGTGGAATAAGACAAACTTACCGATTGCGTAGCGGTTCTATTGCCAAACAAGTGAGTGGCGTTCCGGAAGCGGAAATGACACGCCACTGACATGCGCACTGACAAAAAATTGCACAGTGTGGGCAAGGGACATCTTGCGCAATCGCACTGGGAAGGACGGGATGGCTAATACTGGTATGTAAATAAAGTAATGACTGTTGCCTTCCCTGTGAGAATTAAATGGTAAAAAATGGTTCTTTTAGGAGAATACAATAAAATAAAATCAAAATAGTACATAATCAACAAAAAATAATAATTGTAAAGTAAAACATCAATGAGAAAAACATATATTAGACACGGACATGTAAGAACTCGAATAATAACAAAATGCTTCTCGTTTGATATTCATGCCTAAGGGAACAATAGTGTTAATGGTGGTGATCCAAAAGGGGCCTCACGGTCCCTCAAAAGCCGCTCCACATCACCACCTCTAATAGGATTAACAATTTTTTCAATGGCTTTAATTTTTAAGGAAGAAGTATCACAGTTGTGACTAGTAATGAAATGTTTAGTCAAACCCGATTTATTTCTATTGGAAGTGATTGTGATATCGTTCAAGTGTTCAAGAAACCTGGTTTTTAATTTTCTAATGGTGCTGCCCACGTAATGTATGTTACATTCTGTACAGGTGGCAAGTAAAATAACATAGTTTTGAGTTACAATTTAAAAAATTGTTTTAATATGGTGTGTTTTAGTACCTGCTGTGTTGGTAAATTCTTTACTAGGCATAGCAAAGCTACATGTGCGGCAAGAACGTAGTCCGCACTTGAAAAAACCTTTACATTGTAACCAATTAGAACTACTAGTTTTGACATTGAAGCAATTTGTGGTTAAAGTGTTTCCCAAGGTTCTGGCACGACGGGACACTACCCTGTATCCCTGTGTGAGAATGGAGTCTAGTATGTCATCTTCCCGTAAAATAGATATATGTTTCAATACTATATTTTTTATACATTGATATTGTTTAGTATAATCTAACACAAGGGTAGGTGTAGATACTGAATGTTCCTTATTTTTTGTTGGTGTTTGTAATAATTTGTACCTATTCTTTTGTTTGACTTGTTGTTGAGCATGGGTTAGTAATTGTTGTGGATAACCTCTATGGGCGAGTCTTGAGCTGATTTTATTTGCTTCTATGTCATAATCTTTATCTTCTGTGCAATTACGTCTTGCTCTTGTGTATTCGCCCAAAGGAACAGATTTACGAGTTGCCTTGGGATGAAGACTGTTAAAGTGAACTATAGTGTTTCCTGCAGTTGGTTTGCGATATGTTTTCGTAATAATAGATTGCATGGGATACCCTATTAGTTCAAGATCCAAAAAATGAATTTGGTGTGGATTGGTTACATATGTGAAAAAAATATTGAAAGGATTATTATTGAGGTAAGATATGAAGGAGGGTACGGCAGATACATCGCCCCTCCATATAATTAGGAGATCGTCGATGTATCTGCCGTACCAGTCCAAATGAGAAACAAAAGGATTGTCATGAGTGAAAATATAAAGTTCTTCCCACCAACATGTGACATGTTTATATGTTTATAGGGCAGGTCTTTATGCTTGCGGCGATACAAAATATGTGTGCTTTAATTATTTTTGATCTTTTTTGGGGCGATTGGCGTTTGTAAAGGGGAAAAGGTCGGTGTAGGTGTTTTTATTTTATTTTTTGTGTTTGTGTTTCACTTTTTTTTTTAGTTTTTTACCCTTTTTTCACTTTTCTCTATAGGGGATTTGTATGAGTGATCTTATGATCGCTCATACAAAAGGAGACCTGTAAACAGCATTTCTGCTGTATACTGGTCTCCATGGTAACTGTCAATCACCATGCCCACAATGCATTGTGGGCATGGTGACGTCACAGACAGCCCAGGAAGTGATTCTCACTTCCTGGGCTGCCTGGTAGGAGACAGCTGCGGCACCATCTGCGACTAGAGCAGGCAGGAGGCGCTCACTCCTCCTGCCTGCGACTTAGCTCTGGTGATCTTAATAGATCATCAGAGCTAAGGGATTAATCACGCATGGCTGAGTGATGCGGCATGAGGACAGTGGTAATATACTGCTGGTCCCATGTCACGATCGCACGGGGCTCGCTTGTAAGCATGCACGATCGCCGGGACGTACCCATAGGTCCATTTGCAGGAACACACCTTCCGCTCGGACGTCCAATGTCGGGAAGAGGTTAAATAGGGTTCCTGCTGTGTTTTTTTTTGTCACGCATGTGGATGGTTTTTCTCTGTGGTTTGCGGATTCAAACCCTCCACCTTCGCACCCACATGGGTGGAAGAATGAACATGTTCTAAGTCTGTAGTACCGCCGGCAGTGTAAAAATCATCTGCCAGAAAACCCATGTAGTGGGGTCTGCTGCACGGATTTTCCATTGAAGTCTACGAGGAACATTGCTTGTTGGTCTTCAGACGGTTTGTAAAACCACAAACCATCTGAAAAACCGACAAATAACCAGTGCCGTGGGGACAAGCTCCCACTTTCTGTGCAGACTGTGGGCAGGTCTACAACAGTGGCTGACATCTCAGCTCTTCTAGCTCCTATACCTAGCTGAGTCTGTTTCAGATAGAGGAGTCGTAAAAACAGTGACACTGTCTAAGCAGGATGTCTGTCTATAAATGAGTTTTAATAGTGTATTTGTCATGAGAAGTAGCTCCTAGTGAGAGAGAAAAACTTACATGCTGAAAGACACACTGTTAGGCTAAGTCCACACATCACACAAAAACAGTAGTATTTTTGTTGGTTTTAATATTTTGAAGCCGCTGAAAATCCAATTATTTAAGCAGCCCTGTGTAGACTACACAGGTAAATTTTTAAGCTCATTTTCTGGCGCTGGCAGATTATTGTATAATCCACAGGCATTTTGCGTTTTTCTTCGGTTTCCCGTACATTCAATTGTATGAGCCGATGGCAAAAAAATTAGAACTGATCGCGGTTTTTGCAAAATCAGTGACAAAAATCGTGGTGGTGCATCGGACAAAAAGCCGTCAATTTTCCGATGGTTTTTATTCTATGCTGTGTGTTTGAAGCCTTAGGTGCTGATTGATTGTAAATACACATCAATGTGCTCTACAGACAAGACGGGATGGTACAAGGCTTCTCACAGGACAGTAACTCTAAGGGTTTGTTCTTTTCTAAGTAGAAATATAATAATAGAAAGTGAAAATCAAGCTCTGTTCTGCTGATAAGATACATCAGGGTGTAACATGACCAGTCTGGACACTGTTTAAAGTGGTTGGCAACTTAGGATATCATCTGTAAACAAGCAGGTGATAAGAATTTCTTTGAAGTGAATCAAAATTGGAACACCTTTGCCTATGTGTTTAAAGCTAATCATTGGGATGGGAATAAACCATTAAGGAATCCCCCTTTGCCTTTGCATATATTCAGTCAGAATTCTAATAGAATGATGTCACAGTAGCATTTGTATTTATTCCTTTCAGTGCTACATTGTGAGTTCCCAATAGTATTTGTTTTTATTCCTAGTCAGAATTGCATTGTAATTATGACACAATAATAAAGTCATAATTTCCTGAAATAGATATATTGTAAAGACATTACAATAGTGTTTGTCTTCATTCCTATTACGAATTCTATTGTCAGAACAATATTTGTGTGTTTTTCCTTTGGTGTTCAATTATAATTTCACAATAATGTTTTCCATTATTCCCAAGGAGCAACACATTGTGGTAATGTAGCACAAAAATGTGTCCTTATCCCCCAGGAAGAATCCCATAATCTCATTATGACACAATAGCATTGATCTTTATTTCTGGTAAGAAATGTTTAATAATAATTTTACAATAGTATTTGTTTTCGTTCCAAGTAAAAATTCCATTGTGATGATGTTGAATTTAAATTTGCAAAATGACATGATGTCAAAACAGTGTTTGTCTATATTCCAAAGTTCCATTGCAATTATGACACAATATTGTTTGTCTTTATTCCTGGTTAGAAATCTTTTGTGATGATGTCTCAATTGTGTTTGTCTTTGTTCTCAGTAAGAGCCTTTTGCTCCTGAAAGAGAGGTTGCAGCACAGACAAACAGCATTGGGGGAAAGGTTTAAAACTGAATATTTTGAGTGAGTGAACAAGTCTGCGGTGTGTCTTCTTTTTTATAAGTGTGTCTTTTTTTTAAGTGTGGAGACTTAAGATTGAGAGACTTTAGATTTGGGGAGTTTAGAGGGGACAGTAGTGTACTGCTTAATATTATAATTGTAGTCATATATCTTTTGGGTAACATCCCCATGAGTTCCATGTTTGACAGTGCAATCCAGTGCACAACCTGTGCAATGTATGCCATCCTTGAGCAACAGTCGAGGGTCTGTACTGCCGTGCAAGATGTGTGGACACTGCACATTTAGAAGTCCGTATCCTGGATCTAATTGAGCAAGTGGTAACACTGAGATCCATTGAAAACTTGGAAGCGAGTTTGCTGCTCACTGAGCAATCACTCGCAGGTGTAGATACTGGGGAGTATGGCAGCATGGAAGTGCAGAACATGAGCAGCTGGGCTGGGTAACAGTTAGAAAGAAGGGTAGAGGGAAGAGTGTCAGGGATGCTTGTCCTGATCTGGTACACCCAAACAAATTTGCAAGATTGGCAGATGAGGGGGATATCAGCTCAGAAATAGTGCTGCTGCAGCAAGACACTACCCCTGTCTGTTCCAGTAAGATAGGAAATAGGAGTGCCGAGCAGGCTAGACAGGTGCTAGTAGTTAGGGACTCCATTATTAGGGGCAAGACAGGGCAATCTGCCAAAAACACCGGGATCGTCAAACAGTATGTTGTTTACCTGGCAGATTGCTGGGTGGGGCTGGTGACAATCCAGCTAGAGTTAGAGGTAGGTGGAGTGTCCTTAAAAATTATTTCAGGGACTTAGGCCAAAAGCTCAAGGCAAGGACCTCCAAGGTAATATTTTCAGAAATATTACCTGTTCCACGGGCCACACCAGAGAGGCACCGAGAGATTAGAGAGGTGAAAAAGTGGCTTCAAAAATTGGTGTAGGAAAGAGGGATTTGGGTTTTTTGGAGAACTGGCTGACTTCTCTCTTGCTAAGACTCTATGCTAGGGATGGGCTGCACCTAAATGGGGAGGGTACAGCTGTATTGGGGGAAAAAAATGGCCAGAAGTTGGAGGAAATTTAAAACTAAAACCCAGCAATCAAAAAAAATGAACCAGCTTCAGCAAACAACATGGTGTCAATGAGGAGAGAAAAAATATATGCAGGTGCAGACGGCTCTTAAAAAATATCAAAGATTTATTTCTTTCTATTTAAAATCCAAATGCAAACATGCACAAACAAACGAGAGACCCTTCACCTATATAGGTGTGGACAGAATGGAGCTAGACTTCCGACGCGTTTCGGGTCACAAGAGTAAGGGTCATGTGACCCGAAACCTTTCCAGTCTAGCTCCATTCTGTCCACACCTATATAGGTGAAGGGTCTCTCGTTTGTTTGTGCATGTTTCCATTTGGATTTTAAATAGAAAGAAATAAATCTTTGATATTTTTTAAGAGCCCGGTCTGCACCTGATATATTTTTCTCTCCTCATCTGACACCATGTTGTTTGCTGAAGCTGGTTCGTTTCTTTGATTGCTGGTTGGAGTTGAACACAAGGGAAGGCACCCTGAACCGAGAGCTCGCAAAGAAAGTCACAGGTGAGCTGCTTTTTTTGACTTAATATTTAAACTAGGGACTGGGGGGAGGATAACTACAAAGATAGCATGCAAGTGAAGATAGAGAGCTGGGAATTAGGAATAAAACAGGGGGTCGAGTGGAGGGAGCGCGTGTACCAATAGTAAACAAGATCCGGGAGAAAGGAATAACAACTGAAAAATCTCTAAATTGCATGCTGACCAATCCCAGGAGTCTGACCAACAAAAAAAATGAACTAGAATTACTAATAGCTGAAGAAAAATTTTGACATAGTGGGGATAACTGAGACATGGTGGACGAGAAGCTACGATGTGCGGTTAACTCACAGGGTTAAGTCTATTTAGAAGAGATCATAAGGACCGGAAGGGGGTGAGGTGTCTGTCTCTATGTAAAATCCTGTCTGAAGCCAACACTGTGGGAAGATATAGGTACAGGTAATGAACATGTGGAATCATTATGGGTAAAAATACATGGGGGTAACAATAACAATATAATACTAATAGTGGTCTGCTATAGGCCCCCAAATATAACAGAACCCATAGAAGATGTACTCCTCAGGCAAATATATGAGGCAGCTAATCAGGATGAGGTTGTTTTTATGGGCGACTTTAACTACCAAGATATCAATTGGGAATCTGAAACCTGTAACTCTCATAAAGGAAACAATAACTAATGATAATAATCTTTGCCAAATGGTGCAAGAACCGACTAAAGGAAAGGCCCTTCTAGACTTAATATTGACTAATAGACCTGACAGAGTAACAAAGGTTCAGGTTGAGGGGCACCTAGGAAATAGTGACCATAATATAATAAATTTCCGTTTGTCCTTCAATAGAGTTTTTTTTTTGTCAAGGAGCCACAAAAACACTGAATTTTAGGAAGGCTAATTTTATTCTGCTTAGGGAGGCCCTAAACCGTATTGACTGGGACAATGTGTTTAAATATGGCAGAACAAATAATAAATGGGATATTTTTAAAAACATCCTAGGCTACCACTTTGAGCGGTACATACCTTATGGTAATAAAATAATTAGAAAACCTATTAAACATTTTTTTCTCCACTGTATTTACCAAGGAGGATGACCTTCCTGTCGAACAGAGGGATGAGGTCAACTCCAACTTAAAAGTTTCTTGTGTAACCCAGGAAGAAGTGCAGCTCTGTCTAAAAAAAATTAAAATAGACAAATCCCCAGGTCCTGATGGCATACACCCACGTGTCCTAAGGGAGTTAAGTGATGTCATAGATAGGCCGCTATTCTTTAAAATTTATTTGGTGTCCCCAATAATGGGGTATGTCCCAAAGGATTGGCGCATAGCAAATGTGGTGCCAATATTCAAAAAGGGTTAAAAAAAATGATACTGGAAACTACAGGCCAAATTTAAGTTAACCCCCTGTTGTGGGGAAAATGTTGGAAAGTTTTCTCAGAGATGTTATCCTGGAGTATCTCACTGAAAATAAATGTATAGCGCCGTTCCAGCATGGGTTTATGAAGGATCGGTCCTGTCAAACTTATCTCATCAGCTTCTATGAGGAAAACAGTGCTAGACTGGATCGGGTGAGGCATTGGATGTCATATTTTAGATTTTTCTAAAGCATTTGATACGTGCCACATAAAAGGTTGGTAAGTAAAATGAGAATGCTTGGACGGGGGGAAATTGTGTGCAAGTGGGTAAGCAACATGGCTCACAGATAGAAAACAAAGGGTGGGGAATTAACGGTGCTATCAGACTGGATCCTGTTACTAGTGGGGTACCAAAAGGGCTCAGTATTGGGCCCTATCCTCTTTAACATTTTCATTAATGATCTTACACATGAATTGCAGAGTAGAATATTGATCTTTGCAGACGATACTAAGCTCTGTAAAGTAATCAACACAATAGTGTTGTTATTACAATGGGATCTGGATAAGTTGGAGGCCTGAGAAGAGAAATGGCAGATGAGGTTTAATACAGATAAATGCAAGGTTATGCACATGGGAGGAGAAATCCATTACATGACTACATGTTAAATGGAAATCCTGGTGGACAGTAAACTTAATTGTAGCAGCCAATGTCAGACAGCAGCTGCTAAGGCAAATAGAATCATGGGGTGTATTAAAAGGGACATAGATGCACATGATGAGAATATTATTCTCCCATTATACAAGTCACTGGTCAGACCACACATGGAATATTGTGTACAGTTTTGGGCACCAGTGCTCAGGAAAGACATTGTAGAAACTTGAAAAGTACAAAGGTGGGGCAACAAAAATAATAAAAGGGCTGGGTGGACTACAATACCCAGAAAGATTAGCAAGATTAAGATTATTTAGTTTTGAGAAAAGACGTCTTCGGGGTGGGGGGGGGGCATAATAAATATGTTTAAATACATCAAAGGTCAATAAAGAGATCTCTCCCAAGATTTATTTATACCCAGGGCTGTATCTAGAACAAGGGGACATGTACGTCTTGAGGAACAAAAGTTTCTAAATAAACATAGAAAGGGATTCTTTACTGTTAGAGCAGTGAGACTGTGGAATTCTCTGCCAGAGGAACTTGTCATGGCGAATTCAATAACAGAGTTCAAAAAGGTTTGGATGCATTTCTGGAGTGTAATAATATAACAAGTTATAGTGTCTAGGATTCTGGAGAGGGGTCATTGATCCAGGGATTTTTTTCGGTTGCCAGATTGGAGTTGGGAAGGAATTTTTCCCTAAAATGAGGACGATTGGCTTCTACCTCATCGGGATTGTTTGCCTTCCTCTGGATCACCACCTTAGCTCAACAGGCTGAACTGGATGGACGTCTTGTCTTTTTTCGGCCTTACAAACTATGAAACTATGAATTTCTTTGTGATGATGTCACAAAAGCATATATCTTTATTTCCAAAATGTATCACAATATCCATGATGTTTCCATTTAGTGTTCCATTAAAAACTTACAGTGATGTCTGCCACTATTCCTACAGAAAATGTTGTTCTAAAGATTTCACAGAATTTGTGTTTATAGAGTTCAATTCAATAGCAATGATGTCACAATAGCATCTGTTTTTAATCATAGAATTTATTTCTAAATATTTCATTTTTCTATTATAAAGTTACAACAGCATTTGTCGTCATTTCTATTCAAAATTGCATTGTAGTTATTACACAATTATGTTTGTTTTGGTTCATATGCAGAACGCTATTCTTCACAATTATATTTGTTTTTGGTACTAGTAAGAAATATGTTGTAATGATGTCACAAAAGCACCTAATCTGATTCATATGCAGAATGCTATTCTTATGATGTCACGATACCACCTAATCTGATTCATGTGCAGAACGTTATTCTTCACAATTATGATATCTTTTTTTCCCATGCAGTATTTTTTTATTCTGATGACGTGCCAATAGCTCCCTTCAGTGTTCCATTATGAAACCACCATGTTGTTCATAGAGTTGCCCTTTGGACTTAGTTTATGGTTAAATTCGATTTGGGTAGGCCTAAACTGTATTTTGACAGAATTCCATCAGAAAATTGTGCTCTGCCCCTGACCCTTAGACTTTTAACTACATTACCAGCCTTTATAGCTGTGCAGTGTGTTAAATGTGTGGTAAAGGTGAAGAAGTACTGTATTTTTCAGAATATAAGCTACACCTAGATAGATAGAAGAAAATAAGAAAAAAAAGAATAAACCAAATCGTATGCAATTTAATAGTCAGATTAAGCTCCCTCCAGGTGTGGACTGCTAATCTGCTGTATAGGGAAAATTTCCGGAGGACCGCCGTTTTGGTCCGATTGGTTCAGACTGGGGCAGTTAATCCCCCAATGGTCCCCATGCTCCTCAGAATGCATATACAGTTCAAAACTGCCAGCTGCTCCCTGCCTTACTGTGTAGTGCCTGCATCCTACACAAATGAACACAAGTAGTGCAGGTAGCATAATGTAGTGACTTCGTAAAATGTTGGGAGTAGCCAATGACACCACACCACCCCAACTGAAAAAAAGCTGGAAGAGTGGGTTGTTCAGTTGGAAAACAGGAAGAGGTGAGTTTTATTTTATTTTTTTTAATTTTCAATTATAAGAACTTTATTAAGAATATGGGACCAACTTAAATTATTGGGGGCCTATGTACTTACCTACCTAATTCGAGTAACTATATAACTACCTGCCTACTGACATCTCCTGTGAATCACCGGATGTCAATGGTTATTTTTCTGTTGATTTGGATCAGGGCTGCATTCACTATTATGTAATGGTGACCTAAACTGGTATCTGAGCACTATGTGGTCATTATATAGCCGTATTGTAGATTATAGTGACACTTGGATAGTGTCACTTTTACTTTCTTACTTGTGTTGATGGTGTTGTTGTATTAGTAAGTGGTGAGGTGCATGACCAATACAAAGTTTGTAGGCAGATATTGTATGCAGAATGGTGTTTTTTTGTGTCATGGCTGCTTTTTAGTCCTAGTCTATCCACGGTTTCCCAATGTCATTCACACAACTGCTATACCTCTCTTGGTCTATTCACGAAGTCTTCAATCGCCATACAAATGCTAGATTAAATCAAGCTGGTGTTTGTATCGAGTTTGAATTTTTAGGGACTAAAATTTCACCCCCTTTATGCACAGCTGTGCTTTGAATAGTTGTATACATTGTAGAGGACTGTAACTAATCTGCACTATGAGTTTAAGCACCTAGGGTGACTACTGTATTATTGTATTTCTATATTCTTACTTTATGGCAAATATGGTTCTAATTTTACTTTTATTATTTGCAGAAAAAGTAAAAATAAAATTTGAAGTATATCTTCCATAAAATAACAATGTAAAAATATGAAAAAGGTGACAGTTGTTTTATGGGTTTGAACTATGGTGCAGGTGTAAATCTTCCATTTACAATCACCTTAACCAAACAGTTATCTCATTCACACTTGTATAAGTTGGAACTTTGACCCCAAATTCTTTCATTGCTATGGACAATCTAACTAAAAGGGTTTAATAAGATTTGGGACATCCCAAATCCTGAATATTTTGAAATGTTCGATCTACCTAATCAGAATTGCATAGTAATTATGAAACA
The DNA here is from genome assembly GCA_025379985.1 of Phyllomedusa bahiana. NCBI lineage: Eukaryota > Metazoa > Chordata > Amphibia > Anura > Hylidae > Phyllomedusa > Phyllomedusa bahiana. The sequence goes on from JAODAL010040481.1 coordinate 16,483, forward strand.
CTAGCATTTCTCTTACTCCCAGTAAGAAAAATATTGTGATAAGTTCACAGTGGAGCTAGTCCTAGAAAGAAAAAAAAAATAGGATTTAGATCAGGATTCATAGAAGCCACTTTAGAAAAATTCAATGCGCTGCATAGCCATTTGGCAGTTACATCACGGGAGGGCATCGGCGCTATCCCGTGCTGTTTAACCCCGCACACTGTTCCTCACTTCGATCGGGGCATAAGGCAACAAAATCGCAGGGCCCAGATCACTGAATATGGCAGCTGGAAGCCTTGTGAAGGCTTTCATCACTGCCATGTTTTAAATTTTGCTACTTCCGGCCCTAGGCAGGAAGTAGTAAAACCGCCATCTTTGTACACCCTAATGCATTGTATCACAATGTAAAAATGATCACTACCCCTACTGGTGTAGTACCCTAGGGGGATTCGCAGTTAAAGGGAAAAAATTTTTTTTTAAAGTATTAAGAAAATAAAAAAAAATAAAAGTTTCCTTTTGCCACTTTACAAATAAAAAAAAAATAATAAAAAAGTTACACATATTTAGTATCGCCGCAAACAAAAAAGTCTGATCTATTAAAATATAACATCACTTTCCCGTATGCTGAATACCGTAGAAGCAAAAAAATTAAATCTTCCACAATTGCATTTTTTGGTGATGTATTCCAAACATAGCAATAAAAAGTACACTTCAGCCCTCAAAAAAGTCACCTTCACTCAGGTCCGTAGGTGTTAGTACAAAAAAGTTACTGGTCGCAGAAAATGGCGGAGTGGCACAAATTTCAAAAATAGAAAATGTTTGGAATTTTTATTAATATACCAAAACATAAAGGAAATCATTTAACACAAACAAAAAAAATAATTTTACTCCACCTACATAGACATATGAGGGCTTTTTTTGTGGGACAAGATGTACTTTCCAGTGTTGTTATTCATATTACTATAGAATATACTGGGGAACGGCAAACAAATTCTAAGTGGGGCAAAATGTAAAAAAAAAATGTACTTGCACCATGTTTGCGGGAGTTTTGTTTTTGCAGTGATCAATCTTTAGTAAAATGATGTGTTCTCTGTATTCTACAGGTTGATATGCATCCAGCAATACCAAACATGTAGGGTTTCCGTTATGTTTTGGTAGCGTAAAAAAAATTGCAAACATTTTTGATATTTGAAATTTGCGCCGTGGCGCCATTTTGTGCGACCAATAACTTTTTTTATACTAACACCTACGGGCGTCAGTGAGGTGGCATTTTTTTGCGGGCTGAAGTGTACTTTTTATTGCTAGCAGTGTGGAATGCATGCGACTTTTTTGATCACTTTTATTCCAATATTTATAGGACATGAAGTGACTCAAAAAACCGCAGTTTGGGCGTTTGGAATTTTTTTTCTTCTACTGTGTTCAGCGTACGGGATAAATGATGTTATATTTTTATAGATCGGACTTTTTTGGACGCGGCGATACAAAATATGTGTAACTTTTTATTTTTTTATTGTTTTTATTTGTAAAACGGTGAAAGGGGGGTGATTTGAACTTTTAATACTTTTTTTTTTACACTTAAACTTTATTTATTTAATTTTTTTTACTTTAACATTGAGTCCCCCTATGGCGCTTCACCATTAGGGGGCGCGATCATTAATACGGCCTAATGCATTGCATAGACAATTCATTAGGCTGTACCAAGATGGCGTTTTCCCACTTCCTGTTTCAAGCCGGAAGTGGGGCAAACGGGAACATGGCAGCGATCAGAGCCTTCACAAGGCTCTGCGCGGCCATGTTAGCCCATCGGGAGGCGGCGATCTTATCGCTGATGTCCCAATCGGGCTGAAAAACAGTGCACAGCCATCTTTGCCGTGGCATCTAAAGGGTTAAACAGCGCAGGCAGGCAGCAACGTCCCCCTCCCTGCAAGCGCCGGGTGTAAGCTGCAATAAGCCGCTAACACCCAGCGGCTGTTTAACAGGGTCGCGCTGCGATCCTGTTACACATCTCCTTACAACCACCATGACGTACCCATACGTCAGGGTGGTTGAAAGGGTTAAAAAAAAATTAAAAAGTTATGGCTCTGGGAAGGCGATGAAGGAAAAACGAAAGTGAAGAAAAATAGGCCTCCATTCTTGGATGGCTTTAGCTGTGTGTTTTGGGTCATTATCCTGTTGGAAGACCTGTGATCTGCAACTCAGACCAAGCTTTCAGACACTGGAAGGCACATTTCACTCCAGAATGCCTTGGTAGTCTTGAGATTTCATTGTATCCAATACATATTCAAGACACCCTGTACCAGATACAGCAAAGCAACCCCAAAACATAATTGGGCCTTTTCCATGTTTCACAGTAGGTAAAATTTTCTTTTCTTCGCATGCTTCATTTCTGTCAGTGAACATAGAGTTATGTGAGTTTCCAAAAAGCTGCAGTTTTATCTCATCTGTTTAAGTGACATTCTCCTAGGAGCTTTGAGGCTTGTCAATGTGTTTTTGGCAAATTCCAGTCGAATTTTTTTATTTGCTTTCAACAGTGGTTTCCTCTTCAGTCCTCTTCCATTAAGTCCACTTTGGCAAAGACAGTGACGGATGGTGCGATTTGACACTCGTATACCTTAATCTTGGCGTTCACCTCTAATCTTTTTGGAAGTTGCACTGAACTCTTTGGTTATCATTCATGTTATTGGTCTCTTCAATTTGTCATCAATTTTCCTTTTGTAGCCAAGTCTAGGAAGGTTGGCTACAATCTCATACTTTAAACTTTTAAATAATAATGTACAGCTGTAGCAACAGGAACATCCAACAGTTTGGAGAAAGATTTATAGCCTTTATCTTTAACATTTTTATCTATGATTTTCTTTCTAACCTTCTAAGAAAACACTCTACTTTGCATCCTTTGGTTCATATTCAATGGGGTACAAACCATGATTCCAAACAGCACAGTGACTACTTTTCATCCCTCAAATGGGCACACTCGCTAATTTCTAAAAGTACCATCATTTTTGTCTAAGCCAGCTTCATAAGGTTTTTTTTTTTTTTTTTTTGAACCAAAATTGCATGAAAAATGTATGAAAACTGTCTTGGTCTGAGACTTTCCTTGTTGCCCATAGCAACCAATCAGAGCTCCCCTTTCATTTCATATAGTGCTCAGAGAAAATGAAAGGGGAACTCTGATTGGTTGCCACGGGGAGCAAAAAAAATCTTAGACCTATACAGCTTTTACACATGTCCCCAATAATGTCTGATTTTCATTAGTTGATTTTCAGTAAATTTTAATTTGTTATTACTTTCATCAGTTTCAAGTTACACTGACTAGCAAAAGGTAACAATGTTTTAATCTTTTAACTTTCTACATCTTACCATCCGCTACAGCTTTGAACGTGAGACTACAATCATTTTATAGACAATCCTCTTGGCTATCTTATACATAAATTTGATTTGTAACTATTTAGCATTTGCAGATTCTTGTCATGTAACTGCATTGTTATTGTTTTGCTCCTACAAATCTAAATTTTAATTTTCATATTTGTCTTAGTATTTTGTAAATCCACCTTTGGCTTTCAACACTGTCTGAATCCTTTTGAGCAGTCTCTTGATCAGATTCAAACATATCTCAAAAGAAATCTGATCCCAGGTCTCTTCTACACTTTACGAGTATTGTTGCATACGTTTTGATTTACTTGGGTACAAATAAAACATTTTTTTCAACTCTACTCACAAGTGTTTGACTGGAATGTGACCTAGTGACTGTGGGGGCCAATTCAGCAACTCTCCTACAGTGTCATTGAACCAGTTATTTGCCAATCTTGACGTATGCTTCGGGTCGTTGTTCTGTTGGAACACTATGCCGTCTTATTCATACCCATAGTACTCAATTGTACGAGGCAACAGATCTTGTAGGATACTCACTCATAGCTCAGCATTGAGACCCTCATCAATACTGGTATTCAATGCTTTTGGCTGTTAAACACCTTCAAATCCTCAGACTTCCTCCACTGAAATTGACAGTTCCTTCAATTTCTTAATACATTAGCCCACTTTTCCCTTTATTCTTCCAGACCCAGTTGCACCCATCAAAGCCCACTCTATTGACTTTCGTCTCATGGCTCGAAATTACCCACTTCCTATGTTCTACTGTCCACTTTTCATACTTTTTTGCAAACTCGAACTGATAATTCTCATGACAATATTGAGGTTGAGGCTTCTTCACGTTTTTTTTGGGACACCATTCCAGACTTGAGTTATGTGCATCTCATAGTGCATGCATGAACATCTGTGATCTCACTATTATGAAGCATATAAGCCACCATTACAGCCATGTTTGTTGCACCAGAACTAATGATGAACCCCCTTTCTTGACACCCACCTCTTGGCTTTTGAATGGATGGATGGACTTCATTTCATATTCTTCCAACTGTCATGGTGCAGTTTGGCAATTTTCTTGGCCGAGAGACCGCTATCGATGACCTGGATGATGCACTTCGATTGAAACTAGTGACCTTTCACTTGAGAATGAACCTAATATCAAACTAAGCTATTAGTGAACGTGAGAATAGGTTGTAAAATGTAGTATACAAGAAAAAGATTGTTCCTCCACCAGGAGCAAAACAGTAACTATGAAGTTACATGACGAGAATCTGCATAACTAAGCATATGCTAAATTGTTGCAAGTTGCTAAATTATATATGGAAAAGTTAAGATGATTGTCTATAAAGTGTTGGTAGTCTTATGTTCAAAGCTGTAGTATATGGAGCCTGAAAGTTAAAAGTTCAAAACATTGTTACCCTTTTGCTTGTCAGTGTATATAAGAAAAAAAGACATGATTCTTCTTTTAATTCTGCTCAATTCAGAACATGTAAATTATTGAAAAAAATTTCTTAAACACAATAGGCGGACATAACACACATAGAAAAACCTTAAAAATCAATAAAACATGTATATATATCTTTGGGGTGCTTCTACCATTGGATTGCCTAATGTACCGCTATCTCTATTTACTTGGCCATTAATATTGATTAATTAGAGGGTTTTTAAACTGGGAAAAAGTCTAATCTTTAAATAAGACCGTAGCTGCTCAGCTTAGCTGCAATCTTCTGATCTTCTCCGCCATTAGGTAAGCTCACCCTTCTCTACCCATGCTTTAAAAATCGTCAGTTTTTCCTCCTAATAATCTTCAAAATACATAGAGACTGTTCAAAAATTCCTGATGTAAGTATTATCTGTGTTTGAAAGATGTTTTCCTACAAGCAGTTTCAAGGTACAAGTGGTACACCCTATATATAGTGTACATTACTAGGTGTATACATTATTTTAGGACATTATTTTAGGCAGTGTCATTATATATAACTTTATCTTATGGGTTGATGAAGAAAATTTCTTTTGTTATTTCCATTTACCTACATAGGTTACATAAATGAAGTACCAACTAGTAGTTGCGCTTTACAGTGAGCCACATTTTATGCAATCCGATATTTATAAACCTTTTCATAGTGATTAGAGATGGGCGAATTTCCCGACAAAAATTACTTCGGTCCAAATTTAAATTTGGGACGAATCACGTTAAAAAACAGCTATTTCCAGGTGCACAACCCGGAGGGTGCTATACAAGTTGTCCCGCTTAATATAGAGGAGCTTGGTTTGGTCTTCATACATTTTTTGTGTTTTGTATGACACGCACTGACTGCCCCGCTCTTAATATTGCTTTACTATAAAAAATTCCCCGGGCACTAAGGGGCAAAAACTGACCCAAAAAAAAAAGGGGGAATTTAGCCTTAAAGTCATGGCGCGAAAGCTGGAAAAAAAACAACTGAGGGCTCGGTGGCAACATCAATGACAGATTTGGGGGGAACGGGCGGCAGCCACAAGCAGCATGGGTCAACAGTGGCACAATGACATTTTTTGGAGGTGGCAAAAAAAAAGGAGTAGGCAAAGAGTGGCCAAAAAAAGAGTGGTAGGCCGGCAAACAGCAGCTGGATCAACGTGGAAATGACATTCTGGAGGTGGCAAAACAGTGTAGGCCAAATGGCACAAAGACAGAGAGGGAAGGGGGGGTGGAGCAGCATGAGGTCAACAGTGGGACAATGAAGTTCTGGAGGTGGGAAAAAATGGAGTAGGCCCCAGAGTGGCAAATGACAGAGATGGAGGTGACGGTGGCGCAGCAAGATCAACAGTGACAATAATTTGGAGGTGGCAAACATTAGTAGGCCACAGGTGGCACAAAGACAGAGGGGAGGGGCCCGGGGGCAGCACATGAGGTCAAAGTGGCACAATGACTTTTAGGTTTCAAAACAGTAGTAGGCCACAGGGGCAAATACAAAGATGAAAGGGGAGGGCGGCAGCAGCATGAGGTCAGAGAGTGGCAAAAATGCATTCGGAGGGGGCAAAAACAGTATAGGACCAAGTGGCAAATGACAGAGATGGGGGTGTTTCGGGAGCGCATGAGGTAAACAGTATCAAATGGGCATTCGGAAGTGGGGAAAAAAAATATAGGCCCCAGAGTGGCCAAGACGGAGTGGGGGTCCCGGCAGCAGCAGCATGAGGGCAAGAGTGGCACAATAATTTGGAGATGGCAAAAAAAGTTTAGGACAGATGGCATATGACAGAAAGTGGAGGTGACGGTGGAGAGCATGAGGGTTCAGACGTGGGCCCAAAGACATTTTGGAGGTGGCCAAAACAGTAGAGGCCAAGAGTGGGACAAAAGACGAGAGTGGGGAGGTGACGGCCCGCAGCAGCATAGGGCAGGAGTGGCACAATGACACAGGTGGAGGGCACGGCAGAAACCCCAGAGCAGCTTGGTCGGCAGTGGCACAATGACATTCTGGGGGTTGGGGAAAACAGTAGTAGCCACAGGTGGGACAATGATAGATTGGGGTCAAGCAAACAGCAGTGAGGTCAGCAGTGGCCAAAGACATTTGGAGGGGGCAAAAAAAAGGAGTAGGCCACAGAGTGGACAATGCAAGGGGCGGAGGTAAGGCAGCAGCAGCATGAGGTCAGACAGTGACAAAGACATTCTGGATGGCAAAAATGGAGTAGGCCACAGAGTGGCAAATGACACATTGTGGAGGTAACGGCAGCAGCAGCATGAGTCAGACAGTGGCACAAAGCATTCTGGAGGTGGGAAAACGTATAGCCCCCAGATGGCACAATGACAGAGAGTGGGGTCACAGCAGTAACAGCATGAGGTTTAGACATGGCATAAGAATTCTTAGGGTGGGAAAAAAATGGAGTAGGCCACGAGTTGCACAATACGAGAGTGGAGGTGAGGCCGGGAGGAGCAACAGCTGAGGGCAGAGATGGCACAATGACACAGTGTGGAGGGCCGGCAGAAGCCCCAGCAGCAGCATTAGGTCAGGCGTGGCCAAAGACATTCTGGAGGTGGCAAAACAGTATAGGGGCCCCAGGTGGCACAATGAAAGGGGTGGGGTACAGCAGCACAGCATGAGGGCAGACAGTGGCACAATGACATTTGGGGTGGCAAAAACTGGGGTAGGCCCAGAGTGGCACAATACGATGGGAGGTCACGCAGCGCAGCATGGGTCGACAGTGGCACAATGACATTCTTTGGGGGTGGCAAAAATGGAGTGGCCCCAGAGTGGGACAAAGACACAGTGCGGAGGGTAACGGCAGCAGCAGCATGAGGTCAGACAGTGACAATGACTTTTTGAGGTGGGCAAAAACGGGTGGCCACAGGTGGCACAATGACACATTGTGGAGGTAACGGCAGACAGATGAGGTCAGACAGTGGCACAAGACATTTGGAGGTGGCAAAACGTGTAGGCCACAGAGTGGGACAATGACAAAGGGAGGTCACAGCAGTAACAGCATGAGGTCAGACAGTGCATAATGAATTCTTGAGGTGGCAAAAAAATGGGTTTTGGCCAAGGTTGCACAATGCGAGAGTGGAGGTGACGGCGGCAGGGGCAAAAAGCTGAGGTCAAAGTGGGGCAATGACACAGTGTGGGGGCACGGCAGAACCACAGCAGCAGATTAGGTCAGGCATTTCACAAAAGACATTCTGGGGTGGAAAAAGTGTAGGCCACAGAGTGGCACAAGCAGGTGTGGGGGGGTACAGCAGCAGCGCATGAGGTCGACAGTGGCCAAGACATTCTGGAGGTGGGAAAAAAAAGGAGTGGCCACAGAGTGGGACAATGACCATACGGGGTAAAGGCACAGCAGCATGAGGTCAGGACAGTAGCACAAAGACCCTTCTGGGAGGGGCAAAAAAATGGAGTAGGGCCCCGAGTGGCACAATGACACTTGTGGAGGTAAAGGCAGAGCAGCTGAGGCAGCAGTGGCACAATGACATTTGGAGGGTGGCAAAAAAGTAGTAGGCCCCAAAAGTGGCACAATGAAGAGGTGGGGTACAGCATAAAAATGAGGTCAGACAGGGCATAATTTTACATTCTTGAGGTGGCAAAAAACTGGAGTAGGCCAAGAGTTCCCAATGACAGAGAGTGGAGGTGACGGGGCAGGAGCAACAGCAGAGGTCAGAGAGTGGCCAATGCACGTGTGGATGTCACGGCACCAGCAACACAGCATGAGGTTTTAAAAATGGACAATGAAGAGTGTGGAGGTGGGTGGCAATTTCCAGCCTGGTAAAGATGGTTGGGGGAGATGGAAAAAACTGTCAGCAGATGTGTGGCTTCGCGGGTGGCGGAAACAGAGAGTGGCTGAGGCAGGTAGTTTGAACCCCGACTATTTCTACAGTTTGGGTAGGGTCATGGCTGTGTAGTTGACGCCTAAGGCATTTGGTGTGTGGGAAATCCTGGACGATCCACGCCGATTATCTTGACAAAGGTCAGTCTTCCCATTTCCCTGGAAAGCGGGTTTCCCTTTGGGGTAACGAGGCCCCCGCCGCACTGAACCCCCTTGAGACATATGGGCCCGGGGGAGGACAGCTTCTTCCCCTCAAATCGGCAAGTTGCGGCCACACATCCCGTTTGGCTGCCCCCGTAGTCTTCTAACGGGGGGGGGCAGAGTGCTTTCAAATGGCCACCACCTTTTGTTCAGGGGTTTCTCCCGGTCCCGCTGTGCGCTGCTGCTGGGATGCCCCCCCTACTAGGCGGGTGAAGGAAGCTCTATCAGGACTCCAGACTTAGGGGTTGCGCTGATGGGCTGGTATCTCTACCCCCACCTTCCCCCACCCGCTGCGGAGATAAGAGCGTAAGAACCCCCCGGGCAGACCTGTCAGAGGGGGGGACATGCCCCACATAGGCAGCGGCCAACTGATAGGAGGATTTCCCTATAGCATTTCAGTTTCTCCCCCTTCAAAAGCTTTTAAATAGGCCCCATTTTGGATGGAGCGAGGGTCCAATAGGATGGAGAGCCAGAAGTCATCCCTTGCCGGTGTGTATTCGGCTGTCATAACAGGGAAAAAACACATGCTGTGGGCCATCTGCACAAGTGACTCCAAGGGGCTCCCTGACTCCATCTCCACTGTATACTGGCCACGATGCTTGCGGGTCATCTGCCTCATCTTCCTCATCTCCATCTACCTCCTAGAGCTGCTCCTGCTCCTCCTCTCTTGTCACCTGGGTAGAAAATCCACTCATTTCACCAGACAATGCTTCTGCTCCAATGTCCTCCTCCTCCTCCATTTCAGTCCCCACCAGACTCATGTGGCCGCGAGATGTAGTCGCCACATCTCCAGTCCCCTGCCCAGACAGATTTTTCAGCATCTGTTCCAGGACATGAAGCAGTGGAATGACGTTATTCATCCCGTAGTCCTGGCGACTGACAGATAACGTGGCCTCCTCGAATGGCCTCAACAAACGGCAGGTGTCACACATAAGATGCCACTGGCTGACATCAAAGTTACACAGGGGAGTACTCCTGTCCGCCTGGATCATCAAAAAATCGATAATGGCCTTTCTCTGTTCATACAGTCGGTCCAACATGTGCAGGCTAGAATTCCAACGGGTGGAAACATCGCATATCAGAGTGTGTGTTGGGGGAGGCCGTTCTGCCGCTGCAACTCGAGGAGGGTGTTCCTGGCTTTGTAGGAATGGATGAAGTGCATGCACAGTTTCCTGGCCATTTTCAGAATCTTCTGAAGATCGGTGGAAGACTTCAGGAACCTTTTCACAACCAGATTGAACACATGCACCATGCAGGGCGCATGGACCATCCCTCCTCGGTGCAGCATGGACACCATGTTCCTCCCATTGTCCGTCACCATGGTTCCGATTTGCAGTTGGCGCGGAGAAAGCCACACATCGATTTCTTGCTGCATGACGTGGAGCAGTTCCTCCCCTGTGTGACTTCGTGGCAAGCCAGGTGTAGAACTGCGTGACACCGTTGTGCCCTACACATGTGGTATGATGGAGCAGTACTTGTGGAGGCTGAGATGGTGGTGGTGGTGGAGGAGGAGGAGGCGGACATTGGCGCAGGAGCCGCAGTTTGACAACGTGGAGGAGAAAGCGGCGTCTCCTGTCCAAGTTGTTGGTGTGCCTGGGCCAGAAGCACATTCACCCAGTGGGCCGTAAAGGACATGTACTGGCCCTGACCATAGTTACAGCTCCAGATGTCCGCGCTGCCGTGCACCTTGGAACAAACCGATAAGCTCAAGGACTGGCCCACCTTCTGTTCTACATATTTATGAAGTGCTGGTACTGCCTTTTTGGAAAAGAAATTACTGCTTGGAACTCTCCATCTCGGCTCGGCACAAGCCATTAGTTCTCTGAACGGTGCAGAGTCCACCATTTGGAAAGGGAGGGACTGCAGCACCAACAACTTGGACAGGACTACGGTCAGCTTCTGCACCTTAGGATGATTGGACGCATACTGTTGTCCCTTTGCAATCGCCTCGCTGAACGACTGCTGGCGCCATGAGTAGCGAGGAGCAGGAGCATCTGGACCGGGAGATGATGTCAAAGAGAAACAGCTCTCTTCTGCAGAGGTGGTGGAGCCTTGACTGGCTGCAATGGCATGCATTCCACTGGCCGCTGCTGCTGCTGTTGCTGCGGCGGCAGGATGGACCACCACATCTGAGCCACGTTTCTCCCAGGCCACCGGATGGTGATGCTGCATGTGTTGATGCAGGGCCGTGGTGCCAACGTTTGCTCCCTGGCCACGCTTCACTTTCTGCCCACAGATTCTACATATACCCATATTCGGCTCCTCCGGTGTCTTAGCAAAGAACTGCCATACCGCCGAGTATCGGATTTTACCGCCAACGCTCCGCACTGAGTGACTACTACCGCCGCTGCCTCGCTGAGTCCCTGTGTCGCTACTTTCTTGGACCTGCGAAGCGGGTTTTTTACCCCGTGGCCGCTAGGCTCCCGACCTCACACTGCTGCTACCCTACTGACTCACGGCCACACAACCCACTTGCTGGCTGTGCCGCTGCCTGATGCGCAAGCTGACGCCCTCTTCTCCTGACGATGATGAAGCCCTTGTCTCGAACAACAAACAAAAAGAAAAAGGTAGGAATCCGGCTCACCTTGATTGGAGTTCAATGAATCACCTGGCAGCCCTCCGTTAAGTTTCCTATGCAGCACAGCACGGATCCTCGCCCTCAGTCCTAGGCTTTAGCAATTCAGAGAAAGCATGCAAACGAATGCACCAAATAGATCCAGCGTGCGTAGAAACTTGAATTTATTGTATACAATAAATTCAAGTTTCTACGCACGCTGGATCTATTTGGTGCATTCGTTTGCATGCTTTCTCTGAAGCCCTTGTCTCACCCGGCTCCCAAGTGCGGTCGCTACATCATCATCTATTTGTGTTTCATCGTCACTGCTGTCCTCATCACCGGTCTTGGTATGCAGAGGCTGACCCCTCACAACATGACCTCCATGCCACTCTCAACATCTATACTTTGCCGCTTACTGCAAGAAGCAGGGGATATTGGCCCCATTTTCTTCGCTGCCAAGTAGCTGCTGACTGCCCTCCAAATTGTTCATCCTCGCTATATAGTGGCGCTGAGCCCAGACCACATAGTAGATCTCTGGCTGAGGGAACCGGATGGGACAGAGGCGGGTTGAGGACAGGTGAGGGCCGCTGGCCCGCTCCCGGGCCATGCCAACTAAGGGTTGTGTCTGACCTTCCCACCGACTCTTGGCTGGGGTTGTCAGATGTCATCTGGGAGGAAGTGGATGACCTAGTCAACCAATTAAGAACCATTGGGTTGCTGAACAACAACACGGGCGCTAGATGACAGCGGCAGTTGTGGCCTCACCGAGTGACCCCTGCTGCGACGTCCCCTTGCTGTGCTGCGAATTGGGCCTGCTCCAGGAATGTTTGTGCCTCTGCCACTCACAGGTGAAGAGCCTGCCACCTTTGTGTCTGACATACTGTTTGTTCTAAAATGTGCAGACACTCTTTGATGAAGATATCTGTATATGATAAATACACACCCTGTATTTGACTCCAAATGAACCCGCTAAGAAGCTTGGGTAACCCTTGGCTTGGATATAAATTGTGCTCCACAAATAGGCAGGAAAAATTTACTTGTATGTGCCGTTTAAAAACTCTGTGTATTTTACTGAATATAAAAGCACAAACAGCTTAATTAACCTTCGATATGAATTATGCTACAGAATTGCTTCTGTGGGCGGTGAAAAACAAAGTTTCTTTTACTGAGTACAACTGCAGAACAACGCTTAATTAACCCCTGGATGTAAATTGCGCAAAAGAATTGAGCAACCAAAAACTACGAGCTTTGAAGCCTGTTACAATGGCGTGTTTTCTACGCTACACAACAAGAGTAAAACTTGTAATTAACCTTCGCTTGTGAATTATGCTACAGGAAAAATGTCTTTTTTGACGGTGAAATAAACGTTTTCTTTTAGTTACCACAGCAGCAGAACCACGCTAAATTAACCCCTGGCTGTAAATTGCGCAAAAGATTTCAGCAGCCAAAAACTACGAGCTTTGTAGCGTGTTACAATGGCGTGTTTTCTACGCTAAACAACAAGAGTAAAACTTGTAATTAACCTTCACTTGTGAATTATGCTACAAGAAAAATGTCTTTTTTGGCGGTGAAATAAATGTTTTCTTTTAGTCACCACAGATGCAGAACAACGCTTAATTAACCCCTGGATTTAAATTGTGCGAAAGAATTGAGCCGCCAAAAATGAAGTGGTATTTGGATTGTAAAAACGCTGTTTCTTTAAATGAATACAACAGGAGCAGGCTTAGATTACCCTTGGATATTCAATGTAATGTGAGCAGATAGCATTAAAATGTATATGCAGCTGCACTGGACACACACTGGACTTCGGATCCAATACCCCACAAAATCAGAAATAGAACATTAAGAGATGCAGTCTCTGAGACAAGATGAGACACCCCCCAAAAATCGCTGTATAAAAATGAGTTATTTAGCATCAGCCATAATAAGCAGCCGCGGCAGCACCTTCCCTAATCAGTACAGTGAGAGTGGTATGAACTCCCAGCGTCGCGCCCGGACTTATATAGTGCGGTGACGTCACAGAATCCCGCCGGTCTCTGATTGGCTTCATCTGTGCACATGTCATTTAGGCTATGCCCTTCTTCCTCCCAGAGTTCTTTGCCCCATGTAACGCCATGTGCTCGCAGCCATTTTATCAATGAAAAGCACACTTCGTTCACCCAAAGTACCCCAAAGTTCGACTTCGTTCCGAACCGAAGTTTTCCTGAAATTCTAAACGAATTCCACTTCGTTAGAATCAATTCGTCCATCTCTAATAGTGATATTGGAATAAATTGGTGTCTTCACACTTCCGTGCCCTGGAACTGAAGACAGATTTAAAGCAATGTGGTGAGATGACAACATGGATAGATTTTGTATTCTGCCATATGTTTTATTGCTTTAACTTCTGTTCTGCAATGTTTATATTTTAAAAGTGTTATTTTTATAAGTGGTTCTTTTTACATGTATTAGGGTTTTTATGTTTAATTTGATCTAAATGGACCAAAGACCACCAGGTCTCCTGTCCCTTCTTTTGTCTCTTGCCTTGCAGTGGTTACTGGAATGTTGTTCTGATCAGCTCTTTGACTTTAGGTACCCTCCAATTCCCCGGGTTAGGTCTATGAGCCAGTTGGATGAAGGAGGAAGTGAGACAAAGAGAGAGATATAATTATTTTTTATGTTTGCTTTGTGAGTGCTTTGCATACGTGCCTCTATATGAGAAGCAATAAAAAGCAAATTGTTGGTGATGCTTTGGAGCAGGTGTGTAAAGGGAAAAAGTTTCCTATTCCTGCCCCTACTTTATCTTGGAGCCAGGAGTAAGATGAAACCCTACCAGCAGAGTTGGCCATGAGAGTGTCACTATAGTGTTTCTCTTTATTCCGAGTCAGAGTTTAAGTTCCATATTACTCAAGCTTACCTTTAGTGTTGCTTTTTTCCCGTATTCCTTGGCTATTTTTTTTTTTTTTTTTTTGCGAGAATGTCACAATAGTACTTTACTGTACTATAAGTTGTTGTCAAAATAGAATTTGACTTTATTTCTTAAAAGAATTCCATGGTAATGCTGCCACAATACTGTTTTTTATTCATTGACAAAATGTAAATGTCATGATAGATCTTGTTTTTGTTTCAAGTTAAATTTCTGTTGTCATCTTATCTATGTGATCTTTTTTGTGTTCTTTGCCAGTTCAATTTTTACTTTCATTTCTTTCTCTGTTAGGTTCTGTGCTCAGTCATCTCCGCCTCTCTCTACATAGCAGTATTGGATTATACTGTTAACAGATTTGTATTCCAGTACCTTCACTATGCTGATTATAATCTTTTTATGAATTCTGCACTGTCCATATATAACATCAGAGACTGCCAGCATTCATCTACTATTGATAGTTTCCAGAAAGACGACATTAAAAAAACATCTTCCAAAAATGTCTATGAAACATCTTATTGCACAATATGACCAAAAGTATGTAGTATGTGAACCGCCGTCCTAATTATTTTGTTCAGAAGTTTCAGCCACACCCAATGCAAACAATATAGCATACAACCATGACATCACCATACACAATCATTGGTAGTTGTATGGGTAGTACTGTTATACTGAGATCCTGATTAGTGTTGAGCGATTTTTATCGACAAAGTTGAAATCGGCAAGGTTTTTATGGTGATCGAAATTTCCAGATCATGCGATAATTAAGGTTAAAATCTGTGCATCATCTATTAAGATTGCGCCTTTTTCGGCGCTTCCTGTAATTTTGGCGGCCAGCAAATGAGATTACAGAATAGAGCAGGGTGAGATGTGTGTGCGACGTCATGACTGGGATGTGTATGGTTGCGATTGAAATATTTCCTGGATATTGGGCAGCCTGAACTTATATTGGATAAACATCATTTCTAGTAACTGCAGGTCTCTGTGTTAGGTGCAAAACTCCACTTTTATTATCAGTATACAATTCAGATAGGTGTTCAATTTTACCCATTACACCTGTGTGACTGTTGATATATCCACCTTGCACTTAAATTGTTTGTTGCCAAAAACATCGTGTGTCGTACGAAAACATCACAGTTACGTGTTTTTTGACTTTTGCGCACCCAGCACTGTTCATTGACGCAGCATCTACGTAAATCTTAAAACAGCAATTTCTATATTCACCACAGGTGAATGAAAGGTGCAAAAAATATACTGTTTATTATATCAAAACTAACAGTTACGTGTTTTTTGACTTTTGCGCACCCAGCACTGTTCATTGACGCAGCATCTACGTAATCTTAAAACAGCAATTCTATATTCACCACAGGTGAATTGAAAGGTGCAAAAATACCGTTTATTATATCAAAACATAACAGATACGTGTTTTTTGACTTTTACGCACACCAGCACTGTTCATTGACGCAGCATCTACGTAAATCTTAAAACAGCAATTCTATATTCACCACAGGTGAATTGAAAGGTGCAAAAAATACCGTTTATTATATCAAAACATAACAGTTACGTGATTTTTGACTTTTGCGCACCCAGCACTGTTCATTGACGCAGCATCTACGTAAATCTTAAAACAGCAATTCTATATTCACCACAGGTGAATTGAAAGGTGCAAAAAATACCGTTTATTATATCAAAACATAAACAGTTACGTGATTTTTGACTTTTGCGCACCCAGCAATCTTCATTGACGCAGCATCTAGGTAAATCTTAAAAACAGCTATTCTATATTCACCACAGGTGAATTGAAAGGTGCAAAAAATACCATTTATTATATCAAAAAAAAACAGTTACGTGTTTTTTTGACTTTTGCGCACCCAGCACTGTTCATTGACGCAGCATCTACGTAAATCTTAAAACAGCAATTCTATATTCACCGCAGGTGAATTGAAAGGTGCAAAAAAATACAGTTTCTTATATCAAACATAACAAGTTACGTGTTTTTTTGACTTTTGCGCACCCAGCACTGTTCATTGACGCAGCATCTACGCAAATCTTAAAACAGCAATTCTATATTCAGCACAGGTGAATTGAAAGGTGCAAAAAATACAGTTTATTATATCAAAACATAACAGTTACGTGTTTTTTGACTTTTGCGCACCCAGCACTGTTCATTGACGCAGCATCTACGTAAATCTTAAAACAGCAATTCTATATTCACCACAGGTGAATTGAAAGGTGCAAAAAATACCTTTTATTATATCAAAACATAACAGTTACGTGTTTTTTGACTTTTGCGCACCCAGCACTGTTCATTGACGCAGCATCTACGTAAATCTTAAAACAGCAATTCTATATTCACCACAGGTGAATTGAAAGGTGCAAAAAATACCGTTTATTATATCAAAACATAACAGTTACGTGTTTTTTGACTTTTGCGCACACAGCACTGTTCATTGACGCAGCATCTACGTAAATCTTAAAACAGCAATTCTATATTCACCACAGGTGAATTGAAAGGTATCAAAACATAACAGTTACATGTTTTTTGACTTTTGCACACCCAGCACTGTTCATTGACGCAGCATCTACGTAAATCTTAAAACAGCAATTCTATATTCACCACAGGTGAATTGAAAGGTGCCAATTATAGCTATTTATTATATCAAAACATAACAGTTACGTGTTTTTTGACTTTTGCGCACCCAGCACTGTTCATTGACGCAGCATCTACGTAAATCTTAAAACAGCAATTTTATATTCACCACAGGTGAATTGAAAGGTGCAAAAAATACCGTTTATTATATCAAAACATAACAGTTACGTTTTTTTTGACTTTTGCGCACCCAGCACTGTTCATTGACGCAGCATCTACGTAAATCTTAAAACAGAAAAATTCTAGATTCACCACAGGTGAATTGAAAGGTGCAAAAAATACGTTTATTATATCAAAACATAACAGTTACGTGTTTTTTGACTTTTGCGCACCCAGCACTGTTCATTGACGCAGCATCTA
The DNA here is from genome assembly GCA_025379985.1 of Phyllomedusa bahiana. NCBI lineage: Eukaryota > Metazoa > Chordata > Amphibia > Anura > Hylidae > Phyllomedusa > Phyllomedusa bahiana. The sequence continues at coordinate 33,784 of JAODAL010040481.1, forward strand.
CGTAAATCTTTAAAACAGCAATTCTATAATTCACCGAAGGTGAATTGAAAGGTGCAAAAAAAAAACCGTTTATTATATCAAAACATAACAGTTACGTGTTTTTTGACTTTGCGCACCCAGCACTGTTCATATGACGCAGCATCTACGTAAGTCTTTAAACAGCAATTCTATTATTCACCATAGGTGAATTGAAAGGTGCAAAAAATACAGTTTATTATATCAAAACATAACAGTTACGTGTTTTTTTGACTTTTGCGCAACACAGCAATGTTAATTGACGCAGCATCTACGTAAATCTTAAAAACAGCAATTCTATATTCACCACAGGTGAATTGAAAAGGTGCAAAAAATAACGTTTATTATATCAAAACATAACAGTTACGTGTTTTTTGACTTTTGCGCACCCAGCACTGTTCATTGACGCAGCATCTACGTAAATCTTAAAACAGCAATTCTATATTCACCACAGGTGAATTGAAAGGTGCAAAAAATACCGTTTATTATATCAAAACATAACAGTTACGTGTTTTTTGACTTTTGCGCACCCAGCACTGTTCATTGACGCAGCATCTACGTAAATCTTAAAACGGCAATTCTATATTCACCACAGGTGAATTGAAAGGTGCAAAAAATACCGTTATTATATCAAAACATAACAGTTACGTGTTTTTTGACTTTTGCGCACCCAGCACTGTTCATTGACGCAGCATCTACGTAAATCTTAAAACAGCAATTCTATATTCACCACAGGTGAATTGAAAGGTGCAAAAAATACCGTTTATTATATCAAAACATAACAGTTACGTGTTTTTTTACTTTTGTGCACCCAGCACTGTTCATTGATGCAGCATCTACGTAAATCTTAAAACAGCAATTCTATATTCACCACAGGTGAATTGAAAGGTGCAAAAAATACCGTTTATTATATAAAAACATAACAGTTACGTGTTTTTTGACTTTTGCGCACCCAGCACTGTTCATTGACGCAGCATCTACATAAATCTTAAAACAGCAATTCTATATTCACCACAGGTGAATTGAAAGGTGCAAAAAAATACCGTTTATTATATCAAAACATAACAGTTACGCGTTTTTTGACTTTTGCGCACCCAGCACTGTTCATTGACGCAGCATCTACGTAAATCTTAAAACAGCAATTCTATATTCACCACAGGTGAATTGAAAGGTGCAAAATATACCGTTTATTATATCAAAACATAACAGTTACGTGTTTTTTGACTTTTGCGCACCCAGCACTGTTCATTGACGCAGCATCTACGTAAATCATAAAACAGCAATTCTATATTCACCACAGGTGAATTGAAAGGTGCAAAAAATACCGTTTATTATACCAAAACATAACAGATACGTGTTTTTTGGACTTTTGCCCAGTCCAGATTTGTTGATAGACACCTTGCAGTTAAATTTGAATCCAGCAATTTTGTTTTGATTAGAGGGATTTGAGAATAGTTGTGATTTGCCGTCTTTTAATAAGAGACTTTCCAAAAACTATTCCATACCTATCTCAAATTTTTATATTTCTGAACATGGAGCGAAATGCAGGTGGTAAGCGAGCAAAGAGGGGGGTAGCACATGGAAGTAGAGGTACGAGAGAAGGTGCTACTTCCATTGCTGGCGACAACACGCATGCCAGCGGATCGTTAGTTGCAGGACCGTCAGGCCTGTCATCGCTGGGTCAGGGCCCTGTGAATCTAAGTAACGAACATTGTCGCCAATCTGTCCTTCAGTGGTTAATGCAACCTGCATCTAGCAGTCTTACCTCCTCGTCCTCGCAGTCACGGCCACAAATGTCGTCATCATCATCATCAGCATCCGTCCAACATGAAGCAGCCCAAATGTCAATTCGTGTACCCACACTGTGGATAATCCATTTTCTGAAGACCTCTTGATGACAAATGCGGTTGGGGTCAGAAGGCATGTTAAAAGATCAAGAGGCCAAAAAGGATGATTTTTCTCTGCTCTGACGCCCAGTTACTGATGCCATCAGAGGAGGTGAAGGAAGCCGGTCAATCGGCAAAAATTCCGGGCGGTCGGCAACGCCTTGCAGTGCCCCTTGCTTGTAGCCCGCAGCTTCTGGATGCAGAAAGTCAGGATGACCAAGTCACCTGTGTTGATGATGATGATGATGACGACATTGCGGATCCATCCTGGTCTTTTCCGCAGAATTTGCTTGCGAGCGCTTCATCAGTGGACGAGGAGGAAGACGATGGGGTAGTGTCAATACGGGTCCCGCCACAAAAAGGGAGAGGGCGGTCGCGAGAAGTCCGCTGATATGATTCCGCAGCCACGGTCAGCGCAAACCCGCTCCTCGCCTTATCGCCGTCAAAAAGGTCCAGGACCTCTCAAGCCTGGGCCTTCTTTGAGCAAGCCTCTGATTCACCCAGTGATGTCATATGCCGCCTTTGCCGTAAACGCATAAGTAGAGGCAAGAACCTTAAGTGGTTAACCACCACCAACATGTCTAGTCACATGCAGCGAATGCATGAGTTGAAATGGAGGGAACATTTGGCCAAAAAAGGCCAGACCGACGCCGGGCCTCCAACCACTGTCACACCCTCTGTCTCCGCCTCCTCCTCCTCCGCCACCACCAAGCGTTCCTCAGCTGCCCATGTCTCTCAGAGTCATGATGTTACGGTCTTGAGGTGGATCCGCTGGACCACCGCAGGCGATGGCGTAAGCCCACACCAGGGAGTGGAGTCTAAGTGGGTCCCGGTATTCACCAGAGCCCGCCGCAAAGCGGGATGGACTTGCTGCGGCGGGAGTCCACCAGGTCACTACCACTGGCGGGGCTTGCCTGCGGTGGCGGCCAAGGGTACGAGGTACAGGAACGGCAGGCAGGCTCGTAGTCGGGGACAGGCAAGAAGGTCAGGGCAGGCGGCTGTGATTCGTGAACGTAGACAGGCAGAAGGTCAGGGCAGGCGGCAAGGATCGTGGTCGGTAAACGTAAGCAAAAGGGTCTGGTACACGGTAGGCAAGACAAGGCTTTCTGGAACGCTTTCCCAATAGGCATGTGCACTAAAGATCGGCAAAGCCACTGGGAAAGAGGTGGGCTAAAAT
>JAODAL010040482.1:0-36860 GCA_025379985.1 Phyllomedusa bahiana
TATATGTCCCCCAGAGAACGTAATAGGGTCCCCCAGTAGGTTGTATGTCCCCCACTATAGGAAATAGGGTGCCCCAGTAAGTTATATGTCCTCCAGTGTAGCTAATAGGATCCATTAGTAAGTTATATGTCCCCCCAGTAGTTAGGTTTATAGGTCATATGTCCACCAGTAGGTATATAGGCAGGTTATAGTTCCCCAAGCGGATATATAGGCAGGTTATAGTCCCCCCAGAGGGTATATAGGTAAGTTATAGGTCCCCAGTAGATATATAGGCAGATTATAGGTCCCCAAGCAGGTATATAGGTAGGTTATAGGTCCACCAGTAGGTATATAAGCCTATTATAGGTCCTCCAGCGCGTATATACGTAGGTTATAGGTCCCTTAGTAGGTATATAGGTAGGTTATAAGTCCCACAGCAGGTTTATAGGCTGGTTATATGTCCCCCCAGTCGATATATAGGCAGGTTATTTGTCCCCCAGCAGTTATATAGGTCCCTCAGTAGGTATATAGGCAGGTTATGTGTCCCACAGCAGGTACAGAGGGCTAATTAAAAATAAAAAACTAACAGTACTCATCTTTCCCCCACTCCCTGTTGCTCACGTTGTTCTCCCTCTTCTTCCCGCACAGGCAACGTGACGACATCAGGTCGCGTAGGCAGAGTGATGACACTCTCACACCGTCTGTGCTGTGTACTCTGGTGAGCCGCCCAATTCAGTGGAATACTCTGTGAATTGTAGAGCCTTCGCTCTCTGCTCCGCAGAAGTCTGCAACTCTATGTACGTCCAGAGGACACACATAAAGTTAGTCCCCGGCGCCGCCGTCATCGCCAATCGCCAAGTTCCAAAACCGATAGCTTAGCGACTGGTATAGACTTGGGACCTTAACCGTAGTCAATATCGGCAATTATCATTTCCGATGGTCGATAACAGATTATCGCCGGTGACCATTAAAGTCTATGGGAGAGGAACAACACCTTTATTCTTACACCAAAACAGGACTGGAGAAGCTGGAATTAACATCCACAACAGTAAACTGAATACGTGACAATTAGGCAGCAAGAGTCACAGAAAAAAAGTCACAGACTATTCACTATCCCTGTCTTGTACCACAGCATGACCCTTAAACCTACTTGACCCACAAATTAAAAAGTGCCAGAAGACAGTTTTATTTGAACCATCATTTTACTTGAACTGGACATTGACTATCCCTGTCCTGGGCCACAGCATGATCCTTAAACCTGTCTGACCCACAGATTAAAAAGTGCCGGAAAAAGGAGTCTTTGAACCACCATTTTAGTTGAACTGGACATTGACTATACCTGTCCTGGACCGCAGTATGACCATTAAACCTGTCTGACCCACAGATTAAAAAGTGCCGGAAGAAAGTAGTCTTTGAATCAGTATTTTAGTGAAATGGACATTGACTATCCATATCCTGTAACGCAGCATTACCCAAAAACCCACACAGGTGCCCTTATGGACCATCAGCAGAAAATTTTACAATAAGAAATAAACTATATTAAAAAAACTCGTTTTCCAATACTGTTGCTGCTATAGCTACTTGCTATTCTACTGGTGACATTGTTCCACCATGACATTAGAATGTGAAGCAAACGAAACAGATGTCCCCAGTAGGTCAACGAAGCCTGTCTGAAAATCCTGCATTCTATTGTCAAGTGGGTTGAAGGAAATTACTGATCAAGGTGGGTGAGGCTGTAAACGTGGATCACGCAGGTTCAGCTTGCAGGGCCGGACTTACAGTGGGTGTGGTGAGAGCAAGGACTGGCGTCCGTCATCTATTAACACGCAGGTCACTAGCAGGGCCCGAGTTTACAGGGGCTGCGGTGAGAGCCCGGGCTGGAAATCCGTTATCCATTAACATGGCAAAAATTCCCTTATGACGCAGCAACGAAACAGTCATGCTGAAGGCAGAGTGCGGAGTGGAAGGGGTGAGCCTAAAAACTCCAGCCTTCCCTCAGTACACAGCAAGACCTTTGGGAAAGGCTTGGAAAATTTCTCCACTACGAGAGCGCTTCCCCCTCCGTATTTGTGCGGACCAATTGAGCTTCACAGGAATGCTGGTGGTTAAATGCTCCTTTTTTCACCCGGGTGCCCTTTTTCTTGGTATTCTTTTTCTCGTATTACTCAACACGTTGGAGGAAATTGTCTTTGTTCATGGGGTGGCGAACATGCTCCATACACCATGTCCTCTGAATAACCTACATATGTTCAAGTCTTCCTGTACCTCGCTTGTACAATTAAAGGAATATTTGTATCGCTATTTTGTACATGCAATTTTTTTAGTATTTTAAATTCTAGAAAACACATTAGTTAAAATAGGAGGGAATCCCACCACATTTTTGTTTCTCTTGTTTTTAATTGTATGAAACGGTTGTCCCTGGGGCTAGCTATGTTAAAGATCATGCAAAAACAAGTCATTTTGGCAATGTGTGTCCATTAACAGTGTCCAAACTAATCCTTTTCTGACAGCACCATGCCCCAAAAATTTTTCAAAACATCACCCATGAGCCACTGTTGACAATTGTGAAGAACAAATGTCTGTTGGAAACCACATTTTTTAGAATAGGAACTGTAGTATAGCTGCATTTCACAGCAACATGCCCCCAAAACATCAAAACATGACCCTTTGGCCACTCTTGACAATTGGAAGAACAAATGTTGTTAGAAACCACATTTTTAAAATGGGAAACCTGTAGTATAGCTGCATTTCACAGCAGCATGACCCAAAAAAAATTATAAAATGACTCCACCCCACTGTTCAAAATTTTGAGGGAGAAATGCCACTTAGAAGCCACATTTCTGTTCCAAGAGACCTAGATTATAGCTGTATCTCACAGCACTATGACCTCAAAACCATTGACAGTGGGGAAAAATTTTAAAGATGAAGGGAGTAAATGAATATGTTTTCTTATGAAACCAATACAATTGTGTCTTTTACAGCCCTCCTCAGGCAAAACCAGCAAAATGAGCTTTGGAACTGAGAAAAAAAATTTTGCAGTAAGAAATGAACCATTAAAAAAAAAAAAACTTCAAAGGACCATTTCTGTTTGAAGAGGAATGTGAAGTAGACCGGCAACTAACCCGGTGACTTGGGCAATTGGGCCCCACAACAACATCAGAGATCCATGCCTAAATTCATCTTAAATGAAAGTCAAACGATCAACATTATCTGTGGAAAGCTGGATGCTTTTTTCTGTAATGACTCCTCCAGCTGTGCTGAAAGTCCGCTCAGATATGACGCTGGCTGCTGGGCAATACAACACCCTCTAGGGCATGCGGAGCTTGGGCCCCTTCATCCATTTTGGATACCCAAAGTCGATTGGGTCTGGAACATATCCAAAAACTTTGGTGTTGAGACGCAGATAGTCGTGCACCATGATCTTAAGCCGGGTCCTTGGTGTGTCGTATGGTGTGCCCTGCAAAACATGCGTTGGTGAGGTGGTAAATAAGGATTGCCAGAGGTCACCCATTAGGCTTCTGCCACAATCCCTTGCTGCTGCTGCCGCTGTGTCTGTTTGGGCACTCACTGCTGTCACGTTGCTGACGTTGTTTCACAATGACAATTTGAAGAACGGAAGCAGACGCAACAGATGTCTCCAGTTGATCAATCAGCACAGTCTCCAATTCCTGCATTTTACTCTCTATTTGGGTGCGTGGAAGGAAAGTGCTGAGTTTTGCTTTGTACCAGGGATCGAGGAGTGGGGCACCCAATAACTGTTGTTCAGTTTGATGGCCTTAATACGAGGATTATTTGGGGGAAAATGGAGCATCCAACACTCATGTTGAGAGATGGAGCCTTGATTTCCCAAGCCTCTGGGTCGAGGGGCACTAGCAAACTGATCTTCCTCATCTTCCTCCTCCGCTCAAATCCGTGCCAACCTCTTTCCAAGGGAGTGACATCGTTTAACGTTGGTGTCTAGGAATACCTCCTCCTCCTCCCTCCCCGCTCCTCTGGCACAGCTTCAACACAGCCCGACTTTCCTCAGATATGCACCCTGAGAGCTGAGGCCCGCCTTGCACTAGCCCTGGGCCCCAAACCACTGCCTAATGAAGACCGATAAAGTTGGAAACTGTCGGGCCTTCTGGATTCGACGGAGAGAAGGCTCCCTGTTCCACATCTGTGTCCGTCTCCCTCCTCCATCGCTGGTGGGGCCTAATGTTTCAGAGTGTCCAACATCGTTCCAGAACTAAGATCACCACAATGCTCATGCTGACAAGCATTGTCCGCACTGACCATTGTGGTGGCTTTCTTCAAAACTGTCAAGGATGGTGCAACTCTTTCACCTGCCTCCACCTCGGTGGCTCAACAACCCCGAGGTCCGCACCGCTGCTTGTCAGGCCATGTGTCCACTTTGTACTGCGTAATGGCATTGCGCTGCTGCCACAATCGCTGGAAGCACGTGGAAAGGGGGGAATTCCAGACGGTTGACGGGAGGCCGAGCTGAACCTGCAATGCAGCCAGACGGGACAAAGCAGGGTGCGAACGGCGGAAGTGTGATTTTGTGTTGACGGTCTCCAAGACAGATTAATTTTTAACACGGGTTGGTTTCTATGGGCCCATGATGCTACCATGGACATTGGGGGAAAGAACCCTGCACCATCCCTGCGTTTTGGAAGAGCGTTGGCTCAGCCTGAGAGCCACCGTTACCCACCAAGAGGAAAATCCACCAAGCTCACCCAGTGAGCTTTTCACAGAGATAATATTTGGGCCCGGGGCCCTGGGTTACTAGTCCATGTACAGTGGTCAGATGGGCTTTGCTGGACACAGATGCAGACAACGCGCTTGAAATTTTAGATGACACGTGGCTGGCCAGGGCAGGAAAGCTTTTCTGCAAAAGAAATGCTGCTCGGCATCTGGTAATGGGGGGCAGGCAAGGGCATTGATGTAGTGGATTTCCATCTGTGTCCACCAGACAGAAAAGGCAACATTTCCAAGGCAAAAGCCTGGCAATGCTGACATTCAGGGGCTTTTGGCTTTGGGAAGTTCGTTAAAGTGGTTTCTGCTCCCAAACCTGGTGGACAGAAGACTGGCTGCCTAGCTGGCCGCTGTAGCGTGCAGGTCAAACTGGTGGAAAGAGGGAAGGGGTAGATGGGTCCTTGGTGGTTGCTGGTGTTAACTCGGGACGTGAAACAGGGCTGAAAGCGTGAGTGCTGATCCTTGCTCATGACTCTGAGAGACAATGGCAGCTGAGGAACACTTGGTCATGGCGGAGGAGTAGGTGGCGGAGACAGAGGGGGTGACAGTTTTTTGGGAAACCCGGGAATCTGTGTGGCCTTTTTTTGCCAAAATGTTCCTTCCATTTCAACCTCATTTTCATTGGCTAACATGTTGTGGTGGTTAAACACCTAAATTCTTCCCTCTACTGACGCGTTTACGGCAAAGCGGCATATGACATCACTGGGTGAATCAGAGGCTTGGTCAAAGAAGGCCCAGGGTTTAGAGGTCCTGGACCTTTCTACGGGGATAAGGAAAGGGGCGGTGTTTCCGCTGATCGTGGCTGGCGGAATAATCTCAGCGGACTTGTGCGACCGCCCTCTATCTTTCTGAGGCGGGACCCATACTGACACTACTCCATCGTCTTCCTCCTTGTCCAGTGATGAAACGCTCGCAAGCAAATTCTGCTGAAAAGACCACGTTGGATCCACAATGTCATCATCCTCATCAACAACACAGGTGACTTCCTTGTCCTGACATTCTTACATCCTGGAGCTGCGGGCTACAACAACAGGCGAGCCGACCGCTCGGATTTGGGCGACTGACCGGCTTCCCTTCTCCTCCTCTGATGGGATTAGCAATTGGGCAAACAGAGCAGACAAAATATCCTCTTTGGCCTCTTGATCTTTTAAAATGCCTTCTGACCCCAACCGCATTTGTCATCAAAATTGTCTTCAGAAAATGGATATCCACAGTGTGGGTACACGAGTTGACATTTGGGCTGCCTATCACTTCATGTTGGGGACTGGATGCTGATGATGACATTTGTGGCCGGATTGGGAGACGAGGAGAACAGACTGCTGGATTGCAGGTTCATTAAGCCACTGAAGAACAGATTGGCACGCTGTTCGTTACGAGATTCACAGGGCACCAACCCAGCGATGACAGGCCTGACGGTCCCCCAACCGACGATCCACTGGGGTTTGGGGTTGTCGCCAGCATTGGAAGGACACCTTTTCTCGTATCTCTACCTCCATGTCCTACACCCCTCTTTGCCGCTTACCACCTGCATTTCGCTCCATTTGTTAAAAAAGATTAAAACAAAAACAGTATTTTAAAACCCTCTAATTTCCTACAGCCAACTAGGATTAGAAACAAATTGTTCCTAGCGAATACCTGTGAAATGGCGGTCTGGTGGAAGAAATTGTAAGACAAAATCAACAGTGTTCTTCCTTCATCCCAGGGATTTACAACTGCCCGTAGAATAGGGAATTGATAGTTTTTTATCAAACTATCATACAAGGCGCCATCTGCCCAAACTGAGATTCACCGAGCACAATAAAACTATTCAAAAGTTACACAAATGAGAAATTGCGTTTTTTGAAGTAATGACACACGAGAACAGTTACTACAAAATTTCTGTATCCTAATGTAAGTACAAGCTGCCTTTGAACAAAACTGGGCTGACCAAAGTGAAATACAGCTATTTAAAAGTTATACGGATAACGAAAGGTGGTTTTTGCACTAAATAAATACACCAACAGTTAAATACAAATTTTTTGTAACCTAATTTAAGTACAAGCTGGCTCTTTGAACAAAACTGGGCTGCACCAAAGTGAAATACAGCTATTTAAAGTTATACGGGATAAGAAAAGGTGGTTTTTTTGCACCAATGAAATACACCAACGTTACCACAAATTTTGTATCCTAATTTAATACAAGGTGGGTCTTTGAACAAAACTGGGGTGCACCAAAGTGAAATAACAGCTATTTAAAAGTATAGGAATAAAAAAGGTGTTTTTTGCACCAATAAATACACCAGCAGTTTCACAAAATTTCTGTATCCTAATTTAAATACAGGTGGCTCTTTGAACAAAATGGGGTGCACTAAAGTGAAATACAGCTATTTAAAAGTTTAACGGATAAGAAAAGGTGGTTTTTTGCACCAATGAAATACACCAACAGTTAGCTAACAATTTCTTGTACCAAATTTTTGGGAAAACAAAACCCTCTTAAAAAAACTGGATGACAAATAAAAGGGACTATTCACATCAGTGCGAGTGTTTCTGGCAAAAAATGGTAAAAAAATGCCATTTCAATGCAGGTTCAAAGCAGAGTCTGGGCTGCACAATATACACCCTCCTTTCCAAAGCCAGCCTGTCTGTCTGTCTGTCCGTACGCCCCCCAACCCTCCCCCACCCCCACCGATGTACAGCGCTAGATGCTTCTTTTAAAGTCTCTGTCTAACTAAGAACTGAAATTCTCTAATCTACATATATTCTAATGTTCACTGCCAAAAACATAGTTGTCTGCAGGAATAAAGTGAAGAACTGTGTCTCTGAGCTGAGCTGTATTGAGAGAGACATAGCACACGTCTTGCTCTAGTGAGAGACACTGAAACACTGATACTGAACAGGAAACGCTGTTCTATGCAAAACGAGGTCATGCGATTTTTCCAGCCAATGACAACCATACACATCACAGTCATGATGTCGCACACCCAGCTCACCCTGCTCTATGCTCTAAGCTGATGTCCTGGCCGCCAAAATGACAGGAAGCGCCGAAAATGGCGCGATAGTAATAGATTATCTGCAGATTGTCACCTAAAATATCGCGTGATCGGAAATTTCCAATCAACCTAAAAATCATGTTGATTTCAACTTTGTCGATTATAATCGCTCATCCCTAGTGCTGGGGACTAACGAGTTGCGTGTAATGTTTCCAGATCTCACATGAACCAGTCAGAGCTAGTTAGAAGACTGGATGTGGCCCGTGGGTCGTATATTGCCCAGGTCTGGTCTATACTATTTCATTAAGATGATTAGTAACATGTCAGCAGAACCTTCTTGACTGCTAGTTGGTCAAAAGAGCTTGGTGAGAAAAAAACAACCATCTTGCCTGTAACGTTTTCTGGCCGCAAAGCCAGAAACTTTGGGTACGGGGATCCAAAAGGGCCACCGGGGGCCCAAAAGAGGTTTGAAAAAGGAGGGGGTACCGAGGTACGGGGCGGGAATGAAAAGAAACTGGGGGCTAAATAGACGGATGCTGCAGCAGTAACAGATGACAGGGGCCCCAACAGGTTTGCCCAGAATGTATTCACAGCAGGGGGAACGGGCAAGAAAAAAATTGGAGGAAAAACCCAGGAACAGCAGTGAAGAACGGGGTGCGGGGGAAAAGCGCAGGGTTTAAAGCACACGTTCCGCAAAAGCACGGGAAAACCCGAGGGTTAAGCTACCCAGGAGTTTTCGCAGAAGAAGGTCTGGGTCTAATGATAAAACACCAGGAAACTAAACCGCCTGAGCCCCCAAAGGGGAAAGTTCTTATGAAAAAAAGGGTCAGAGGTCCCCGGGGCCCGGAAGCAGGAGACTGTGTCTATAAATTTCCGCGGGGTGGCCGCGGGGCCCATGATGGGGTGTGCACACAGGGGCGGGGGAAGCCACAGAGGACGGACACGTGTGGAAGCGGGAAACCGGGTGAGTGGGTCGAGCAGCGGGGGCGGGTTACAAGGGGGCATACAAAAAGGATTTTTGCCACTGAAAGCCCGGGCCAAAGGGGGGGCCACAGCGGACCCGGGAACACGGGTTGGCCCCGGGACAGGGCCCCGGGGCCCAAAAGGACGGGCCGCGGCGGATCCGGGGACTTTGGGCCAAGTTGGCATTTTTTATTTTTTTGCACACCTCTCTTTTTAAAGTGAGAAGTTGTTTTTTAAAAACCCTTAAGGAACCCACCATTTTTTGGCCTTACTGACAAAAGCCCTTTTTGGGGGAAATTTGGCATGTGTCACTTTATGGGGAATAATTTTTGACATTTTCCCTTTATCCATTTTAATACAGGGGACGTTTTTTTGTGACACATTGTGCTTTAAATTAGTAAGAAATTTTTGGGTCTATACAACCTTTTTTTCCTTTTGTAAAAAATTTAAAAAATTTTATAAAATTTTGGGGAAAAATTTGTTTTTTTTTAAAAAGGTTTGAAAAATTTTCGGGGTTGTGAAAACCAGATAATTATTCACCACAAAATATTTTTTAAAAACTACAAAAAATTTAGGGTCAACTTTGGGTTGGCAAAATTTTTTTTTTAAGTCTTTTTTTTTTTTTTTTAGGGATTTTTTGGGGGGCTTAAAAAAACTTAGTAGTAATTTCTCACATTTTCAAAGAAAATTTAAATACATTTTTTTGGGGACCACCCCAAATTCTAAACGTGGTTTTGGGGGGCTTTCCATGTTAGATACCCCCATAAACCCCACCCATCTAAAAAATTAGCCCATTTAAAGTATTTTAAAAAACAGTTTTTAGGAAGTTTGTTAAACCCTTTTAGGTATTTCACAAAAATTTAAAAGCAAAGTGGGGGGAAAATTTCAAAATTTCAACTTTTTTTTGCAGATTTTAAAAAATTATTTTTTTTTCACTGAAAAACGGTAAATTGGGGACCAGGTAAATGCAACTTAATACCCCATTCCCCCGTTTTTTGCAGTTTTTTAATGACTCCCAATTTTGTGGCCGTAGTGCACTATTTGGGTCAAACCCCCAAAACAAAATAAAAAGAAGGAAAACACCAAAAAGGCCCCTTGGGGGCTCATTTTCAATACGATTTTAAATTAAGGGGGGCATTTTCAGGTTTTTAGGACACCCTAAGATGCTTTAAATTTTTTAATAAAAAACCCCCAAAAAGACCCCCCAAATTGGGGGAAATAATCCCCCTTTTAAAGGGGAAAAAATTAAAGGGGGGGCAGTGGTATATTGACCACCAAAGGGCCCCAAATTTTTTTTAGCAGGCTTTTGAAAATTAAAAAAGTTATTTTTTTTTTCCCGCCCAATCTGCAATTTTAGGGGTTAAAATTTTTTATATTTTACAAGGGGGGGGGGAAAACCTGGAAAAAAAGCACCCAAAAAAAACGTTAAAACAATTTTTTAAAATTCGGCAAAACCCTAATTTTTGGGGTGGGTTTTTAAAATGCTGTTTGGGGGGTTTGGGAAAGGGGGGATAAGGGAGGGAGCGCTTTTTGGGTTTTGGGGGGCGCCCGATTTTTTGGTGCCATTTCGGGATTTTTTCCCAAAACCACAAAGAACCAGGAAAAAGGTGGGAAACCCCTTTCCCGAAGTCGTTTTCCAAATTTTTGATTCAACACCCCCATGGAAACTTTATAAAGGGGGGGTTTTTGTGGGAATTTTTTGGTTTTACAGGGGGGGTTTCCTAGTTTTTTTTTGGAAAATTGGGGGCCCTGAAAATGGAGGACAAAAAAGCAGTTTGATAAATTGGGTTTTTTGGGGTTTTAAAATTTAAAATAAAATTTTTCCAAAGGGGGTCGGTAAAAATTTTCGATATAGATTTTATACCTTTTTTTAAGTTTTTTTTAAATTATAAAACAATTTGAAATAGGTCTATAAAAAATGCGTTTTTTTTTTTGTTGTCCTAATTCCCGGGGCGCCATAACTTTTTTTTTTGTTTTCTGTGTTTCAAAAGCTGTGTAAAGCCCCTTTTTTTTTGCAAAGTTTTAATTTTTAGGCTTTTACTGGGGGCCCTTTTTGGGGTGCATATAGACCCTTTTTTTCACTTTTTTATAAGGTTTTTTTTGGGGTTTTTAAAAAAAACCGGGGGTTTTTTTTTTAAATTTTTTTCAATTGGGGTATAAGGAATTTTCCTAAGGTTTTGAAAAAATTTTTTTAATTTTTTGTAATTTTTCTTTATAAAGGGGTTCCCCACATGGGGTCCGTGGGTATAAGTTTGGAACTTTTTGGTTTAGCCGGTGAACCTTTTCAAAAGGGTTAAGGACATTTTTGTTTGAGGAAAAAAAGGGTGTTAAATTTTTCCCCACCAAAGTTTGTTTAATATTTATGTTTTTTTTTTACCCCGCATTTTTATTTCCATAAAAAAACATTTTTTAAAATTTAAAAAGAAAAACCCGCGGGTTTCTGCCAAACGGCATAAAATTTTTTATTTTTTTCCGGAAAAGGTTTACCCCCTTGGTTGGGAAAACCCCCCCCCCCGCCCCTCTTTTTTCCCCCCCACCCCCCCAGGTTGTTTTTTGCGGGAAAGAAATTTTCCATTTTTATTGGTATCATTTTTGGGGGAATAAGACTTTTTGAAACATTTTAAATCCCTTTTTTTTAGGGCAGGGGGATGAAAATTTGGAATCCCAAATAGTTTTTTTTTTTTTTATTTTTTAAAAACAAATCAAACCCCTTTAGTATCCTGATAAGTTTTTGATTTACTCTGTGGGTTATCGATTACCGGGTATAAGGGAAATTTATATAAATTTTTTTTTTTGTTAAGCACTTAAAAAAAAAAATATGTTTTTTTTGTGTGTAAAAGAAAATTTATGCATGGCCCATCTTCTAAAAGCCCAAAAATTTTTTTAATTTTTTTGTAAGAGATCTGTGTAAGGACTTTTTTTTGCAGGAAAGGGAAAAGATGTTTTAAATTTGGGACAATTTGGCATTTTATTTTTTTGGGGGAAGGTTTTTTTATCCTTTTTATTCCATTTTTGTGCTGCGGGAAAGAACAAAAATTTTTAAATCTGTGATTATTTTTTTTGTTTTTTATTTTACCCCCGTTCACCATTTCGGGGAAATTTTTAAAAACAGATTTATAGGGGAAGGGCGTTAACACGCACAATTTCCAAAATGGGTTCCTTTTTTTTTTATCTTTTTGGGGGCGAAATTTTCCCTTTGTAAAGGGAAAAGGGGGTTAAAGGGGTTTTTTTTTTTTATTTTTTTGTGTTTGTGTTTTTTATTTTTTTCCTTTTTTTTACTTTTTTACCTTTTTTTTACTTTTCCCCCTAGGGGATTTGAATGAGTGATCTTTAGATTCCCCATGCAATAAAACATCACATTTTTTGCTGGTACTGGTTCCCCATGGAAAATGTCAGTCACCCATGGGCCCGGGGCCAAAGGCCCCCAGGGCACGGCCGGGGCATTAAAGACGGGCACAGACAACCCGGGGGAAAGGCATTCTTTTTCCTTTTCCCTGCTGTCTGTCAACACACAAAAACCGCACGGATCGGGCAAAGACGGCGGGTTTCGTCGCCGAAAAAGAAGGGAAAAGGAGGGATGCTTCCCCCCTGGGGTCTCCCCCTTTTTTATTGGACCTATCCGGGGCGCGATAATTTTTGGGGGTTTAAATTTGGGCCCCCCGGGGTTATTTGGGGCGGGGCCCACGCTGCTGGATGTCAGCTGTAATTTTTCCTCTGATATTCCGCGGGCCCATCGCTCAAAAATTTTTTTAAAGAAATGTCCAGGGGGCGTTTTAAACCCCCCCCACCCGGGGCGTATGGGATAAAAAGGGGTGTTCTCACAAAAAAATTTGATGGCATTTTTGCCCGGAATTTTTTTTCAAAGTCTGAAAACCCACCCCCCGGGACCCACACATATCTTGGGAATAGCCCCTGAAAGTTACAGAGCATACTGGAAAGCTGGTACCATTTGTCACGCTCTATTTCTGTTGTTTTAAGGGGTTCCAAGTACCCGCCCAAACTTTAAAAATTTGGCTCTGCTTTAAAACTTTTTAAAACCCTAGAATGGAATTTGTTCACTAGCTCGACTGACTTTCCAGTCTGCTCTGTAACTTTTGAGGGCACATTCCCAATAAGTGGAACCTGAACCTATCAGACTTTGATAATATTCCCGGGGGTTTGCCAAAAAAAAATCATGATGGGAAACACCCCCTTTAATTGGGAAACCCAAAAGGGGAATCCTTTTTTTAATTAAAATGAAATAAAAATTGAAAATGTTACAGTTTTTAGAGCAATAGAATATTCTCTTTGACACCCAAGTATTTTCTTCATAGCAGTAACAGATAAGTAACTAAAATGTCTACAATGCTCTTTTGCTGTTCTAAATATCATTGATGTTGATTGCATTTGTCTTATTTTTAATCAGCTTTTCTACTTTTCATCTTTTCAACAAAACTACCTTGACTTCTGTCAAAGCAATGACAATGATCCAAACTTTAATTTTAAAACTTGAGCTTAATTTACTACAATTGGATTTTGTTCTTTTTTTCTGTGTTTACTCTGGATGATATACACATTAAAATTGTAATATTATTGGCATGTGAATGTGAATTAATAGTGTTAATACATAATCCATCACAAACAATTGTCACTGCATGAAGTAGTGGATCCTCTGGACCACCACAGGGGATGGTGTAAGTCGTAACGGGGAGCGGAGTTCATTGATATGCACCAGAGCCCGCCGCAAAGCGGGTTGGACTTGCTGCAGTAAGTGAACCCCCAGGTTGCTGCCACTGATACGACTTGCCTGTGGTGGCAGCTGAGGTTTGGCGTGGTACAGAATCGCAAGGCAAGCTCATAGTCAGGGACAGGCAGAAAGGTCAGGACATGTGACATAGATTCATGGTTGAGGGACGTGGACGGAAGGTACTGGTACACAGAATATCAGGCATATACACAGAAATGCTTTTTCTTAAAGCACAAGGCACTATTGATCCTGCAAGGGATAACAAGAAAAGGCAGGGTTAGATAGGGTCAGCGTCTGGTGACAGCCAGTCACCGGTGCTCTGGCCCTCTAAATTTAACAGAGGCGGCACGCGCACACCCTAAAGAGTGAGGACACATACACCAGCCGGCAAAGACTACACAGGGTGCGGGGAGAGGTAAGTTACTGCAGCTGGGGACTGAACTATGAGTGCGCCCGCGGCCCGACTTGTGAGTCACGCCGCCACTCAAGGTACGGCCGCCCCCATGACCTGGTGTGAGGGTTGTGGGTATGCCCGTGAGAGAAACGTAGAGTGAAACCAGACCATGTAGAGTGCATGTCTCAACAATCTTTTTCTGCTTCTTGTAATATTAATCAGTAAAGAAATAATCTATCCATGTATCTGCCTATCTATCTATCTATCTATCTATCTATCTATCTATCTATCTATCTATCTCTTGTATCTAAGGTGGTCTCTTTTTCCAACACCTTTCTGATATGCATCAATTGTGTACCACACTGCGAAAAAACACAGAAAATAGTGGGCGCTTTAAAAGTGTAATAAGTCTGGATATGAAATATAGACAATAACAGTGTCAAACACTGCTCACCTTATTGTGCTATGTGAATTGTGCGATGTGAGCAGGGGTGTAACTGGCGAAGCCTGGGCCCCATAGCAAGCTTTTGGATGGGCCCCCACCCACCTCCCTGACCACGAACATTTACAAGGACCTCTTAGGTCATGCAATCACTAGATAATATGAGGAGTGAACACTTCACCATAGATTTCACCATCATACCGCTACCAGACAAATCCTACTATACCCAGATCAACATTACCAATAGCGCTACTGCATATGAACCTTATTATACCGCAAGAAAACAACCACAAATTGCCACGAGAGTGACTGAATAATACCCCTATACTATTACTGAATAAAGATCTATATATAAAAAAGACCTATATTATCGCCATATAGTGACCATATAGTGTTATATACTAGTGTACACAAGTGCCCTACAGACTGTATGTTACCTCCATTCAGTGACCATATAGTGTTATATACTAGTGTACACAAGTGCCCTACAGACTGTATGTTACCTCCATAGAGTAACCATATAGTGGTAGATATGTGTACATGGGCTCTGCTGACATATAAGTGATTATAGCGCAGTTACATCTTGAGACTCATTTATCTGATGAGTCATTGACTTTCTCTTTTGTTTTTCATCCAGTCCAGACCATCATGATGACTTTTCCTGGCCACCGCTTGTCCCTTCAGATTTAGACACAAATGTCTTAGAATTTTCACTCTTCCATCACCTCACTCCCTGCCCCCCACCTCTATACAAACTTCCCAAGGGTGGCAGAGCAGGTACAGGCCATGGCTTAGGGGCCATATAGGCAGGCAGGGTTTAGGTAAGCTATAGAGGGTAATGCAGGCAGGGAGGGTTCATGTAGGCTGTAGGTGGTCATATAGGCAGGCAGGGTCAGGTAGGCTATAGGGGGTCATATAGGCAGGCAAGGTCAGGTAGGCTATAGGGTGTCATATAGGTAGAAAGGCAGGGTCAGGTAGGCAATAGGGGGGTCATATAGGTAGCCAGGCAGGGTCAGGTAGGCTATAGGAGGGTCATATAGGTAGCCAGGCAGTGTCAGGCAGGCTATAGAGGGTCAAGTAGGCTGTAGGGGGGGTCACATATGTAGCCAGGCAGGGTCAGATAAACTATAGGTGGGTCAGGTAGGCTATAGGGGGGTTATATAGGTAGCCGGACAGGGTCAAGTAGGTAGCCAGGGTCTGGTAGGTAACCAGGGTCTGGTAGGCAGCCAGGCAGGGTCAGGTAGGTAGCCAGGGTCTGGTAGGTAGCCAGGGTCTGGTTACTTAGCCAGGCAGGCTCTTGTAAGTAGCCAGGGTCTGGTAGGTAGCCTCTGGTAGGTAGCCAGGGTCAGGTAGGTAGCCAGGGTCTGGTAGGTAGCCAGGGTCTGGTCGGTAGCCAGGGTCTGGTCGGTAGCCAGGGTCAGGTAGGTAGTCAGGCAGGGTCTGATAGGTAGCCAGGGTCAGGTAGATAGCCAGGGTCTGATAGGTAGCCAGGGACAGGTAGGTAGCCAGGGAGGCTCTTGTAAGTAGCCAGGATCTGGTAGTTAGCCAGGGTCTGGTAGGTAGCCAAGCATGGTCTGTAGGTAGCCAGACAGGGTCTGATAGGTGGCCAGGTTTCTGGTAGGTAGCCAGGGTCAGGTAGGTAACCAGGGTCTGGTAGGCAGACAGGCAGGGTCAGGTAGGTAGCCAGGGTCTGGTAGGTAGCCAGGCAGGCTCTTGTAAGTAGCCAGGATATGGTAGTTAACCAGGATCTGGTAGGTAGCCAAGCAGGGTCTGATAGGTAGCCAGGCAGGGTCTGATAGGTAGCCAGGCAGGGTCTGATAGGTAGCCAGGGTCAGGTAGGTAGCCAGGAAGGGTAAGTTAGGTAGCCAGGGTCAGGTAGGTAGCCAGGGTCAGGTAGGTAGCCAGGGTCTGGTAGGTAGCCAGGCAGGGTCAGGTAGGTAGCCAGGGTCTGGTAGGTAGCCAGGGTCTGGTAGGTAGCCAGGCAGGTTCTGGTAGGTAGCCAGGGCCTGGCAGGTAGCAAGGCAGGGTCTGGTAGGTAGCCAGACAGGGTCAGGTAGGTAGGCAGGGTCTGATAGGTATCCAGGGTCTGGTAGGTAGCAAGGCAGGCTCTTTTTTTTCGCCATGATCTGGTTGTTTGCCTGGGTCTTGTAGGTAGCCTAGATGATTCTATAGGTAGCCAAGCAGTGTCTGATAGGTAGCCAGGTTCTGGTAGGTAGCCAGGGTCAGGCAGGCTACTTTAATGTTAAAAAAAATAAGAAATCCCTTACTCACCTGCCCCATGCTCCCTCGCAGCTCAGGTCCCGGGCAGTCTGTGATCGGAGAGGGTGGCGCGATGATATGACGTCATCGTGTTGCCCACGTCAGCACTGTGGGCTGACTCCTGCTAGCAGAATAGCAGAGAGGAGTGCCGGAGGCGCTCCTGTCTGCTAACACCGGGCAGTCCTGTGCCCTCTGGCTCGAGCGTTCAGAGGCAG
Organism: Phyllomedusa bahiana; assembly: GCA_025379985.1. Classification (NCBI taxonomy): domain Eukaryota; kingdom Metazoa; phylum Chordata; class Amphibia; order Anura; family Hylidae; genus Phyllomedusa; species Phyllomedusa bahiana. The sequence goes on from JAODAL010040482.1 coordinate 16,684, forward strand.
GATGTGACGGGCCCCGCAGCTACACGCCCGCTGGAAGTGAACTGTTATGTTCGCTGCCAGCGGACGTAGGAGCAGAACTACTGGGGCAGCAGACGTGTTAGCAGCTTCCACGGGGCCCGGCCCCCCTAAGAGCCCGATCCCGTGGCAGCTGTTACGTCTGCTACCCCTGTAGTTACGCCCCTGTATGGGACGAACAATACTCATCAGAGAAAGAAGAAGCCATAGATTTTCTCCAACTATGTCAAAAAGTACAGTATCAGGAACAAAACGCAGGTGAAAAATAAGATCTTGGAGCTCATTGAAAATCTTTCCATGATCAGGCAGTATAAAGTGCTAATGTTGATTTATTAAAATCAATATAAAAAGGAATTAAATACACTCCACAATGAGTTATTCAATGCGTTTCTTGCATAGGAATAGAGGCCAAAAGGAAATTTCAGGTCAATTAGGTGATTTGGCAGGATCAGAACTCCTTCTGTAGCAACCATAGTGGCTACAGTATGACTCACAGTCCAAGGGGACCTGGTGCAACAGTTCAGCATACCTCCCAAACATCCTGGACCACTGTTCTGCAGTGCCACAGAGATCACTCAGTCTTTGCTGATGTTTAATTCTTTGTGCGTTCTCGAGACCATCACCGCCTTTCTGCACTGCCAAAAAGCTTTATTGACTGTAGGATTTATTAGGGGGGCATCCGGATGCAGGTATCGTAATGACCTCACAGCATCAGGCTTCACCTGCAGGATTTTGCCACTCTTTGGATGAACAGGGAAAGGTCTAATTTTTTTTCTGTTTCACTAATGGGAGCACTTGCTTTCCTATCTGAGGCATACTCGTCTTAGCCTTGTACCCACCTATGATTTTGCCTATATATCTACCTGGGGCCTTGCCTGTCTATCTACAATACTTACCTGGGGCCCTGTAAACCTACCTAAATAGAACCTTACCTTTATACCTACCTTGACCTTGCTTATGGGCTTACCTGGAGCCTTGCCTATCTGTCACCTTACTCAACGTTAGCCACACCTATCTGTCAATTTTTTAAAATTATTTATTTATTGAAAGTCTAAAAGAGACATTCCACTATGGTCAATAACGTTTGTTCCCCTCTTTTTTATAACTAGCTAAGGTAAAACCAAGAGCTGCAGGATAACACATCAAGATGGAACGGTCCATGGATATTCTTCCCTTATTACCCCTAAAATACCAGCCTGCAGCAGCCCCACTTTAAACTGCCTGCTTTTGACAGTAATCTGGCTCTTTCCAGAACCCCTACAGCCTCAGAATGGGATTTTACCAAGTGGCAAAACTCTCTTAAAGACATGCTTTCAATACTGGTTTGATGTAGTCCAACAAATCCAACGTAGTCCAACAATTCCAACACAGTCCATTGAGTAAGTAGCAGTCAAAAGGTAAAATCTGGTGAAAAGCAGAAACACAAAAAAAAACTCCCTTGCAGCCTCTAAATATTATGCTGTGGATGATCTTCTGAGGGTTTCTGGGACAGAGATCCAGATGCACAGCCGCAGCACAGTCTCCAGGTGGTTGTGTTATGTGGTTTTGTGCCAGAACAAAATTTAACTCTCACCTATTACTTTATTACCCTCTCCCTTCCCTGACTCCATCTATAAGTCCATGGGATTTTTTACAGATGTGGGGAGCAGGTCTTTATTCAGTAATAGCATAGTGGTAGTATTCACTCACTATGAAGTGGTAATATGTGGTCATGGGTATTTGGTCCTTATGGGATTTGTTTGGTAGCAGTATGATGGTAATATGTAAGGTAAGGTATTTTCTTTGATATTTAGTAACTGTATGACTATTAAACTGAAAAATGTTTGTGGGCCTAGGGAGAGGGGATTTCAACAGTCTTGTCCACCTCACTAAAAGTTATTTAAAAAGGTCCCAGGCACCAAGTAAAATATAAATAAAGTTTACTAAACCTCTACCCATCCCTCCCTAAGGTCCAGTGGCACATTGCGTTAGTCTTCTGTTGACACTACATCCGATCTGATTGGGGAAATCACTGCTGTGGGCGCTGCTTGGCCACCTGCCCCTTACTTACATCACTAATCGGAGGTATTCACTTTTGAACACTGATGAAGCCAATCAGCAGTCACAGCAGGGATATCCATGTTCGGAAGTGATGCAGTGTCAACAGAAGACCGGAGAGCCATGCCACATGAAAATGGGCGAGTATAACTTTTTGCCAGAACAGGAGCTGGATTCACAGGACCACTGCAAGCGGTGGTATAAGCCACATCAGGGAGCCACGTCTAAGTAGGTCCCACTATTCACCAGAGCACAGCACATGGCAGGCTGAATTTACTGCAGCGGGAGACCACCAGGTCACTACCCCTGACGTGACTTACGTGACAGTCAAGGTGCAGTGTGGTACAGAATCAGCAGGCAGATACATGGTCGGAAACAGGCAGTAAGGTCAGGGAAGGCAGCAGGCAACGTGGTCAGGAAACAGGCAAGAAGGGACTGGTACATGGAACACCAATAAGCGCAACTCTCTAAAACCAACTAGACTCCTCAGAAACACCAAAGAAGTGTGAAGACAGGGGGAGGTGACCTGATAAAGGGGAAGGTAAAACATAATTGGATGTTAAGGCCCACTGACTAGTGTTGAGCGATTACGTTATCTATCGACATCGGGCGATAGTCGATAGTCGGCCACCATCGATAAGGTTTTTCGAAAGTCGATAGTCGATCATCTCCGATGACCATTAAAGTCTATGGGAGAGCAACAACACCTTCATTCTTACACCCAAACAGGGCTGCAGAAGCTGGAATTAACAGCCACAACAGTCAAATGGATACCTGCTACATCTTAGGCACAACACTTAGGCTATAAAAGCCACAGAACAAAAGTCACACACCATTCACTATCCCTGTCTTGTACCACAGCATGACCCTAAACCTGCATCACCCCACAAATTAAAAAGTGCCAGAAGGCAGTATTTTTGAACCATCATTTTACTTGAACTGGACTTTGAATATCCCTGTCCTGGAACGCAGCATGACCCTAAAAACCTGCTTGACCCAGATTAAAAAGTGCCAGAAGGAATGTAGGTCTGTGAACCACCATTTTGTTTGAACCTGGACTTTGTCCAAACCCTGTCCTGGACCGCAGCATGAGCCCTTAAACCTGTCTGCCAAGATTAAAAAGTGCCAGGAAAAAAGGAGTCTTCAACCAACATTTCTAGTTGAATGGACATGGAATAGAACTGTCCTGGTCCGCAGGGGATGACAATAAACCTGTCTGACCCCCAGATTAAAAAGTGCTGGAAAAAGAGTCTTTCAAAACCACCCATTTTAGTTGGAACTGGACATTGACAAACCCTGTCTGGCCGCAGGATATGACCTTAAACCTGTCTGACCCACAGATTAAAAAAGTGCCAGAAAAAGCTGTCTTTAACCACCATTTTTGTTGAACTGGACAATTGACTAACTGTCTGGACGCAGTGATGACATTAAACCTGTCTGACCCCCGATCTAAAAAGTGCCGGAAAAAGGGGTCTTTTCACCACCATTTTGTTTCACTGGACTTATTACTGTCACTGTCCTGGGCCACAGTAATGACCATGAAACCTGTCTGACCCCAGATTAAAAAGTGCCCGGAAAAAAGGAGTCTTTAACACCATTTTAGTTGTCTGGATACGTTGACAAACCCTGTCCTGGTCCGCAGCAGGACCCCTTATAAATCCTGTTGACCCACAGAATAAATAAGTGACGGAAAAGAGGAGTCTTTCAACCACCATTTTAGTTTTGAATGGACATTGACTATACCTGTCCTGGGACGCAGTATGACCATTACCTGTGTGACCCACTAGATTAAAAGTGACGGATAAAGGAGTCTTTCAACCACCATTTTAGTTTGAACTGGACATGGACAAGAACTGTCCGGACCGCAGGATGACCATTAAAACCTGTCTGACCCCCAGTTAAAAAGTGCTCGGAATGGAGTTCTTTCAACACCATTTTAGTTGACTGGATATTGACAAACCCTGTTTGGACCGCAGACATGACCTAAATTCCTGTTTGAACCACAGATTTAAAAGTGCGGAAAACGGAGTCTTTCAACCACCCATTTTAGATTGAACTGGCCATTGGACTATACCTGGTCCTGGACCGCAGTATGACCATTAAACATGTCTCGACCCCAGTTTAAAAATAGTGCCGGAAAAAAGGAGTCTTTCAACCACATTTTAGTTTCATGAGACATATTATGTCCCTGTCCTGGGCCACATTATGACCATTTAACCTGTCCTGACCCCAGATAAAAAGTCGCCGGAAAAAGGAGTCTTTCAACCACCATTTTAGTTTGAACTGGACATTGACAAACCCTGTCCTGGACTGCAGCATGACCATTAACCTGTCTGGACCAAGATTAAAAAGTACCGGAAAAGGAGTCTTCCAACCACCATTTTAGTTGAACTGTGACATTAACTATACCTGTCCAGGGACTACGAGCATGAGCCCAAACTGCCTTGACCCCCCAGATTTAAAAAATTGCCGAAAAGGAGTCTTTCAACCACCCATTTTAGTTTCACTGGACATTGACCTAGAATGTCCTGGAACGCAGTATGACCCATTAAACCTTTCTGACCCCAGATTAAAAGGTGCGGAAAAAGGAGTCTCTGAACCACCATTTTAGTGAACTGGACATTGACGTTATCACCTGTCCTGGTCCGCAGTATTGACCATTAAAACTGTCTGACCCCTCAATTAAAAAGTGCCGGAAAAAGAAGTCTTTCAACCACCATTTTAGTTCACTGGACATTGAATTTACCTGTCTGTGGCCACAGCATGACCCAGGGCCGTGGTTACTGTGGGTGCGGTGATGAGCCAGGTGGGCTGCTCACGTCATCTATTAAACACCGCAGGTTAAAATGCCCTGTGACGCCAGCAATGAAAACTGTCGTGCTGAAGCAGGAGTGTGGAAGAGGAAGTGAGAGAACTCCAGCCCTTCTAAGTACACAGTCAAGGACCTGGGTAGCGCTATCCCCTCCGTATGAGTGCGGACCAATTGGCTTCACTTGGAATATGGTGGTTACGCTCTGTACACCCATGATGCACTTTCTTGCCATATTTTTTCTCATTTTACTCAACGTTGATGGAGGAAATTGTCTCAGTACTTTGTTCTCTGTCCGGTGCCACCATACTCCATGTCCTCTGATAACTACTTTGGTCGAAGTTTTCCTGTACCTCATTGTACAATTATAGGAATTTTTTTTATCAGCTATTTTGTTCATGCAAGTTTTTTAGTCGTTTAATTCTAGAAAAACACATTTTTAAATAGGATGGATCACACATTGTCTTTGTTTCTCTTTTTTTAATTATATTAAATGGGTTGTCTCAATACAGGGATGATAGGCATGTTTAAGATTTGCAAAAACAGTATTTTGCAATTGTGTCCATTAACAGTGTCTAACTATTCTGTTTCTGATAGCACCATCACCTGAGCCCTCCTCGACTATTGTGAAGAAACAACATGTCTCTGTTAGAAAACAACATTTTTTATAATAGACCTGTAGTATAGCTGCATGTCACAGCAAAATGCCCCTTTAAAAATTCACAAAATTGACCCATGAGCCACTTTGGACAATTGTGAGAACAAATGTCTGTTTTAGAAACACATTTTTTTTATAATAGGACCTGTAGTATAGCTGCATGTCACAGCAAAATGCCTCCCAAAAATTCAAAGCTTGACCCTTGAGCACTTTGGACAATTTGTGATGAACAAATGTCTATTAGAAACAACATTTTTAGAATAGGACCTGTAGTATTGCTGCATTTCAATAGCAGCATGACCCAAAAAATTATTTTTTTGACTTTCAGCCACTGTTAAAAATTGTGTGAGTGGCAAACTGGACACCAAAACCACTGACATGCGAAAAATTCTAAGATGATGTAGAGTAAATGGAAATATGGTTTTGTCATGAAACTTGGTGTCTTTTACAGTTCATCACAGCTAAAACCAGCAAAATGATACTCGTTGGGAAACTGGAGAATAAAAATTGCAGTAAGAAATGATATTTTCAAAATAAGTTTTTCAAGAGGACATTTCTGTTTGGAGAGGAATGTGAAGTAGACATAAAATAATCGAGTGGACATCGGCAATTGGGCCAAACTCTCAGAGACCTGCCTGATTCATTCTTGATGAAAGTCAAACGATCAACATTATCTGTGGAAAGCGGATGGTTTGTCTGTAATGACCTACCTCCGGCCTGTGCTGTAAGGTCGCTCAGATATGACGCTGGCTGCCTGGCAGGGACAACACTCTTTGCGTGGCGAGCCAGCTCGGGCCATTTGTCAATTTGGATACCCAGACGTCTATTGGGTCCGGTACACACTACAAATAAAATCGGGGGGTTGAGACGCAGGATTTTGTCGTGCACCATGATCTTAAGCTGGTCTCTGGGTGTTGTATGTGTGCCCTGTTGCATGCGTTGTTGGTGGTTGGTAAATAAAGATTGCAGAGGTCAACCCATTAGGCTTCAGCCACCTTCCGGCTGCTATGCTGCTGCTGCCGCTACGGCTACTTGGCACTCTACTGCTTCACGTTCGCTGGCGGTTGTGCCACCGTGTCTTTTAATGTACGTGAAGCAGAGCAACGATGTCTCCAGTTGATCAATCAGCAAGGTCTCCCATTTCCTTTGCATTTTTTACTCTCTATGTTTGGGTGGGTGGAAGGAAGTGCTGAGGTTTTGTTTTGTACACGGGGATCCAGGAGGGTTGCCCTACCAGTAACTGTTGTTCATTTGATGGCCTTAAGCGAGGAATCATGTTGGAGGAAATGGAGCATCCAAGCTCTCACTGTGAGAGATGGAGCCTTGATTCCCAAGAAGCTGGGTCGGAGGGGCATGAGCAAAATGATCTTCCTATCATCTTCTCTCGCCGCCTCAATTCGCGCCACCCTCTTTCCAAGGCACAGGGACGTCGGTAACTTCGTTGTCTAGGAATACCTCCTCTACACGCCTACTCTACGTGCTCGGCACAGGCTTCAACACAGCCCTGACGTGTGAGATGAGACACTGAGGAGCTTTGCGGCCACCTTGCACTAGCTCTCGGACCCCAAACCACTGCCTAATGAAGACCGATGAAATTGTGAAACTGTCGGGCCTTGTGGATTAGACGGAGAGAAAGCGCTCCGTGTCCGCATCTGTGTCGTCTCTCCTCCGTCGCTGGCGGCCGTTGTTGTTTAGAGTGTCAACGATCGTCCAGAACTAAGTTCACCACAATGATGCATGTGACTAAGGGCATTGTCCGCACTGGACCATTTTGCGTGCTTCTTCAAAACTGGCATGGATGGTTGACGAGCTCTTTCACCTGCTTCCACTCATCGAGTGGCTCAACACCCGAGGTCCGCACCGCTGCTTTTTCACGGCATTGTGTCACTTCGTAACTGTGTTAATGTGAATACGCTGCTGCCATATCGATGGTGCATGTGGAGGGTGGTATTCCTGCGTGTTGCCACGGTCAACATGAGGACGGGTGACGGGGGGAGGCCGAGCTGTGTCTGCAATGCAGCAGGGGGACGAAGCAGGGAGCGAACGGCGGAAGTGCGAACTCAGACTCGAGGCCTTCTTCACGCAGGGCTGTCAGACCCGGGTAGCTCTTTAGAAATTTCTGGACGACCAGGTTCATGACATGTGTGCCAGGCAAGGGATGTGCTCCAGCTAGATTCTTAAGGTGTGGCCAGCAGCTTTTTGCCGTTATCGCATCCCACCTTGCCTGGCACAAGGTTCTTGTCACCCAGCCGCGCTTCGGTCTGTTGCGGAGAAGCCGTCACAGCCTCTGACCTGTGTGGGGAATGGTCTCCAAGACGATTAATTTCAAAACGGTTGGTTTCTCTGGGGCAACGTGATGCCACCAGAGGACTTGGGAGAGAGAGCCCTGCCACCATCCTGCGGTTTTGAAAGAGGTGCGCCGAGCCGGAGAGCCACCGTCCACCCCCAGAGACATCCACCAGTCACCCAGTGAGCTGTCACAGAGATGATAGCGGCCTTGGCCGTGTTTTAGTCCATGTGTCGGTGGTCAGTGGGACTTTTCCGGCCACCAGATGCAGACTATGCCGCTTGAAATTTTAGAGACACTGCGGCTGGCCAGGGCAGGGACGGCTTTTTGGGCAAAGTATATGCGATGCTCTGGACATTGGTATTGGGGGCAGGCAGGGCCATGACGTGGCGGAAACCCATCTAGTGTCACCAGACGGAAAAGGCAACATTTCCAAGGCCAAAGCCTGGCAATGCCGACATTCAGCTTTTGGCTTTGGGATGGTTTGGGTTAAAGTGTTTCTTCTGCTCCCAATCCTGGGCAAGACAGAAGTTGCTTGCTAAACTGGCCGCTTTTCGGCCGTGCAGGTCATCAAAATGCGGAAGGAGAAGGGTAGGATGGGTCTCTGGTGGGTGTGGTTGGTTCTCGGGCGACGGTGGAGGCTGAAGCGGAGGCTGATCCCTGATATGACTTGAGACAATGGGCAGTGAGGAAACGCTTAGTGGTGGCGGAGAGGTGGAGGCGGATACAGAGGGTGTGACTGTGGTTGGAGGCCGGGCGGTCGTTCTGGCCTTTTTTGGCTACAGTGTTCCCTAATTTAATCATGCATTCGCTGGTTGCAAGTGGACTAAACATGTTGGTGGTGGTTAAACCTCTTAAGGTTCTTGCCTTCTACTTATGCGGTTTACGGAATGGCGGCAATATGACATCGTGGGTGATCAGAGGCTTGCTCAAAGAAGGCCCAGGTTGGAGGTTCCTACTCTGGACTTTTTGATCGGGCGATTAAAGAGAGGAGCGGGGTTTGCGCTCGACCGTGGCTGGCGGAATCATTCAGCGGACTTCTTGACCGCCCTCTCCCTTTTTGTGGGTGGGACCCGTATTGACAGTACCCCATCGTCTTTCCTCGTCATGATGAGCGCTAGCAAGCAAATTCTGCTGAAAACGACCCGATGGATCGCAATGTCGTCCTCATCATCATCATTCAACAAAACACAGGTGACTTGGTCGTCTGACATTTCTGCCTTCCAGAAGGCTGCGGGCTACAAGCTAGAGGGGCCGGCACAAGCGTTGCCGACCGCCCGGGATTTTTGCACGATTGACCGGCTTCCTTTCCTTCTCTGAACGGCATCCAGTAAAACTGGGGCGTCAACGCAGACTTAATCATCCTCTTGATCTTTTAACTTGCCTTCTGACCCAACCGCATTTTGTCATCAAAGAGGTCTTCAGACAATATATCCACAGTGGTGGGTAATCGGTTGCATTTGGGCTGCTTCATGTTGGACGGATGCTGATGATGCTGATGACGTCATTTGTGGTCCGTGATGGGAGGACGAGAGGTAAGGTCTGCTCGGATGCAGGTTGCATGAATACAGGGAAGGAACAGATTGGCTCGACGTGTTCGTTACTGTGATTCACCAGGGCTGACCAGCGATGACGGGCCTGAGGTCCTGCAAGGACGATCGTGCATGCGTGTTGTCACCAGCACTGGAAGGGAGCAACCTTCTCTCGTACTCTAAACCTCATGTGCTACCCCCTCTTTGCTCGCTTACCACCTGCATTTCGCTACCATGGTTCAGAAATATAAAAATTTGAGAAGTTAGGATAGTTTTGGAAAGTCTCTTATTAAAAGACGCAATCACAAGCTTTTCTCAAATCCCTCTAATCAAAAATCAAAATTGCTGGATTCTAATTTAACTGCAGGTGTCGCTATCAACAAATCGGTACGGGGCAAAGTGCAAAAAAAACACGTATCTGTTATGTTTTCTCGTATAATAAACGTTACCCCCAAACAGGTATTTTTTGCACCTTTCAATTCAACTGTGGTTGACTATAACAATTGCAGTTTCAGATTTACGTGCAAGCTGCATCAATGAACAAAGCTGTAGCTGCGCGCAAGTCAAAAAAACGTATCTGTTATGTTTTTCGTAAATACACAGTATTTATTGCACCTTTCAAGTCAACCTGTGGTGACTATTAAAATTGCTGTTTTAAGATTAGTGCAAGCTGCGTCATGAAACAATGATGTCGTGCGGCCAAAGTCAAAAAAAACACGTATCTGTTATGTTTTCGTATAATACTACGTTATTTTTTGCACTTTCAATTCACTGTGGTGTCTATAAATTGCTGTTTCAGATTTATGTGCAAGCTGGTCAATGAACAAAGCTGTAGTGCGCCAAAGTCAAAAACTCGTTTTCGAAATGTATTCGGATATAGCAAGGTTTTTTTTCGGCAACTATCAATTCACCAGTGGTAACTACACAAAATGCTGGATTCAAATTTAACTGCTAGGTGGCTCTTTCAACCAAATTGGAGCTGGGCAAAGATGCAAAAAAACACGATCTGTAATGTATTCGGATACTTAAAAGGTATTTTTGGGCACCTATCAATTCACCTGTGGTGACTACAAAATTGCTTTGCGGTATCAAATTTAATCTGCAAAAGTAGATCTATCAACAAAGCTGGACTCTGCGCCAATGTAGAAAAACATCGTATCTGAAATGTATCGGGGGATAATAAAAGGTATTTTTTGGCAACCTTATCTATTCACTGTGGTGACTAAAAAAATTGCAGTCATTCTCACTTTAAGTGCTAGGTGCATCAATGAAACAACGCTGTAGTGCGCCAAGTCAAAAAACAATGTATCTATAATGTATTCGGATAATTAAAAGTATTTTTTGGCACTATCAATTCACCAGTGGTAATACACCAATGTGATGGATTCAAGTAAACTGCATTAGGTGGCTATATTCAACAAATCTGGACTGAGTCAAAGTGCAAAAAACAGTATCTGTAATGTATTCGGATAATAAAATGGTATTTTTGGCCTATCAATTCACCTGTGGTGACTCCAAAATTGCTGTATTCAAATGTAAATGCAAGTAGATTATCAAAAAGTGGCCTGCGCCAAGTGGGAAAAAAATAAAAAAACGTATCTGAAATGTATTCGGATCAATAAAAGGTATTTTTTGGCAACTATCAAACTCACCTGTGGTGACTACACAAATTGCTGGATTCAATTAACTGCAAGGTGGCTCTATCAACAAATCTGGGACTGGGTCAAAAGTGCAATAAAAAAAACACGTATCTGTAATGTTTCGGATCTACTAAAAGGGATTTTTGGCACTATCAATTCACCTGTGCGTGACTACACAAATTGCTGTATTCAAATTTAACTGCAAAGTAGATCTATAACAAAGCTGGCCTGGCAAAGTTGAAAAAACACGTATCTGGAAATGTTATTCGGATTAATAAAAAGGTATTTTTTGGCACCTATCACAGTTTCATGTTGGTGACTAAAATATTTGCAGTTTCACTTTAAGTGCAAGGTGCCTCAATGGAACAAAGCTGTAGTGCGCCAAAGTCAAAATACGTATCTGTAATGTATGCGGATAATAAAAGGTATTTTTTTTTTGCACCTATCATTACAGGGTTAACTACACATTTGCTGGATTCAATTTAACTGCAAGGTGGCTCGATCAACAAATCTGGATTCTGGTCAAATGTGCAAAGAAACAAGTATCTGTAATGTATTCGGATAATAAAAGGTATTTTTGGAAACCTATCATTTCACTGTTGAAGACTACAAAATTGCTGTATTCAAATTTAAACTTGCAAAAGTAGATCTATCAACAAAGCTGGCCTGCCGCAGAAGAGAAAAACAACACGTATCTGTCTGAAATGTATTCGGTTAATAAAAGGTATTTTTTGGCACCTATCAAACTCACCTGTGGTGACTAAAAAATTGCTGTTTTCACATTTAAGTGCAACGGTGCCTCACGATGAACAAACTGTAGTGTCAAAGATGCAAAAAACACGTATCTGTAAAGTTTTCGGGATAATTAAAAAGGTATTTTTTGGCACCTATCAAATTCACCTGTGGTGACATACAAATTGCAGTATTTCACATTTAATGTGCAGTGCCTCATATGAATCAAAGCTGTAGTGCGCCAAAGTCAAAAACACGTATCTGAAATTTCGGATTTTAAAGGTATTTTTAGGCACCTATCACACTGTGCTGACTTGATGGATTCTTATTTAGTACAAGGTGGATATATCAACAAAGGTGGAATGGGCAAAATTGAAAATGAAACACCTATCTGAAATGTATATGATTATAAAAGTGGGTCTAGAGTTTTTGATCTAACAAGGAGACTGCTGTCTACTAGAAAAGATGTGTATCCTATAAGTTCAGGCTGCCCAGATATCAGGAAAGATTTCTCAATAGAAAACTGTTAATAATAAAGCTATTGCAAATGTCCTTACCACTAAGTCTTGGCAGAACTTTGATCAGTATTCTTAATAGAGCTTGTTCTGTGTTCTCCCGCGGGAGCCCCCCGACCCGCGCCCCCCGTGACTTACAGCGGTAGATGCACTTTAAAATTCTCTACCTAACTATATAAAATCTTCACATCTCTATCTAATACTAAATTGTAAAGGATCACAGCTAATATTAGAGGTTTCTCTGTGAAGAAATATAATTAATTTCGATGAGCTGTTTTGGACATAAGCAGAGCGCACGTCTTCGCTCTGAGGGACGCTGTGAGGCCTGAGGCTGAACAGGAAACGATGAGTTCTATGTAAAAACGAGGTCATGTGATTTTTCCAGCCAATCGCAACCATTACACATCCCCTAGTCTGACGTGCACACACATCTCAATTGCTCTATTCTGTAATTGATTTGCTGGCGCCAAAATTACAGGAAGCGTTCCAAAAATGGCGCGATCTTAATAGATGATGCACAGATTTTAGCCTTAATTATCGCATGATCTAAAAATTTCGATCACCATAAAAACCTTGCCGATTTCAACTTTGTCGATAATAATCGCTCAACACTACCACTGGCCCCTTAAATCTTAAAGAACCAGCATGCGAGCTCTAGGGAATAGGTGTACATGTGCCAACTCAAGGCAGAGGACAGAGCAGGAACAGAGGCAGGTGAGTACCAGGCAGGACAGGAGACCTGCGCACAGGCGCTTCGGTGTTCCTGGACATGGACCACAGCGCAGGCCGTGACAGCAGGAAGAGAGTGCAGTGACTGCAGATCAGGACACGAACCACAGCATGATCCATGACATTTCCCACAGCCCCCTCTTACACACTCTCTTCTTATGGTTATGCTGTGGGTAAAACTTGCAAAGGAGTTCAGGAGCGTTGTTGTTCTCAAGAGCGTTGTGGTTTTCAAGATCTTTCCTCCAGCCCGAACTTCTTCCATTAAACATCCTTACATTCAATGAGGTAGAATTTCTTCCCTCTGACCTGTTTCATGGCCAGTATCTCATAAACTTCAAAATTGTACCCCCATATCAAACCTTCCAGTATAGCGGTTCAGAACCAAGGGCTTTAACAGCGAGACATAAAATGCGTTAGCGATGCGCATGGAGGGAGGTAGCCGCAGCTTATAACAGATGGGATTAATTTGTCATAATATGGGGAAAGGACCGAAATATCAAGGACCCAGCTTGAGGCTGGGGATTTTCAGTCTGACACATTTTGCAGAAAGTGAAACTTTATCCCCAGGCCAGTACACCGGTGGAGCTCTACATTTTTTTATCTGCTTGAGGCTTGGTCCTGGTGGATGTTGTTGGAGTAGTAGACAAGTTTCCTGCCAAATGAGGAACAGGTCGTGAACTTGAGTGTCTACAGTAGTAACACCTGACGCAAGTGGCACAGGAAGGAGTGGTCATGGATGGCATCTATAGACTATGTAAAAAGGAGATGCAGCTGCAGATTCTTAATGCAAGTGGTTATAATTCTGCCCAAGGAAGAAGCTTGGCCCAATTGACTTGCCGGGAAGACACGAGATAGGTTCCAATAATCTGATTTACTCTCTCCATTTGTCTGTTGGACTGAGGGTGATAGGCTGAAGAAAAATCCAGCTTGATTTGGAGATGGGAACAGAGGACGCCCCAGAATTTGGACGTGCCGCCCCCCCCCCCCCCCACCTCCACTCCAACTAAATGTCGCCATTCCGATCTCCAATTATGTAGTTTTTCTCTGCCGGGGAGAAAGTCTTGGAGAAGACACAGGTGATACACTTCCCATTGGCAGTCCTTTGTGAGAGCACTGCCCCAGCTCTTACGAAAGATGCATCAAATTCAAGGAAGAATGGCTTCCCTACATCCAGACAACACAAGACTGAAACAAAAGCAAAGGTAGCTTTCAGACAAACAAAGACATCTTCCACTTCAATTGGCCAGAGTTTAGGGTTGTTGCCTTTTTTAGTTAAAGCCACGATAGGTGCCATCAGGACGGAGAACCAAGGAATAAACTGCCAATACTTGTGGTAAAATCCACAAAACTTTGGACGACCTGGAGACCAACTGGACGGGGCCATTGAAGAATCGCAGGGAGTTTTTCTGGTTTCATTTTTAGTGCAGCACTTCTGTGAAGCAGGGCATGGTGTGACTGAGCTCTATTGGTGTGTACTTGAAGAGATTAAGAGATACAGAACAAATTAGAAGACGACTGCTGCAGCAAGAGGCATTTTGGATTGACTCGTTAGAAGCCCTCTCCCAAAACGGTGTAAATGAAAGTTTAAACCTAAGGATGCTTCTATGAATTGTTTTCTATATAACAGATAGCGTAGGGATTGATTTTAATATAATGTTTTGAGTAATATTCTAGTGAACCTTGAAAGGTATAAAAGTTGCTTGAGAGAGGGGATGTGCCAGTTCCCAAAATGTCGCACAGATGTGGGCACCTTTCCACTCAGTGTCAGGCATTTCCTTACTAGCAGTAATGGCAATATGATTCCACAAAATTAACTTGAGTATACCACAACTTTTATTTCTTTTTTAAGATAAATGTTGTAAAGGGTTTAAATAAGCAGACTAAAGAAATTTTCATATTTTGACCTATTAGCATTTAAAATATTAAGCCAAGGAAGCAAAAAGGAAGCTTGTAGAAGGTTTATAGGTTTAATGTGGTTTCTCTAATAATCTAAAAGTGGTAATTGCAAAATTGCAAAATTATAGGAAAACAGAAAACCATCAACAACAGTGTTTTTTTATATGAGCAGCACACTTAGCCTCTGGGACCTATTGCAATTGCTATAGCTATAGGTACACCTATGGTTAGTATTGGAATTATTGTAGTTATAACAGTAAAAAGGGGTTTGTGATCATCAGCCAGTGGTGGAGCAGAGGCAGGCACGTGTAATGCACTGGATCAACACGAAGAAGATACTCACAGACACTAGATTGAGTTGAAGACCAAGACAGGGAAAGAGACAGAGAAAGAAGAGAGAAAACGGATAGTGAAGAGAGAGAAGGAATATTCTAACAAACAACACCATCAAGTTGCTAGGTGCAAGGTGAGAAGGGTATAGGGAAGCCTTAGTCTACCTAGTGGTGGCTATGCTTTTAACCATGGGGCATAGAAAATCACTGGTGAATTGTAAATAGGGCAAGTAGAGGCTATTCCTTCTTTGCTGAGACGTGATTGTGGCAGAGGCAACAGATATAAAAATAGATTGTAAACCCTTCTATTTGAAGTATACTGCATAGAGTTACCATATGTGTGGAACTGTAACTTGAAATTCTTTAGTTTGCTTTTGTATCTGTGGTTCTTATTTACCGGACAAACTATAACTCTCAGCACACCACCACAGGTAGGCCCATTTCATCACAGTCCACACACCTTTACTTATGGTGCCCTTGTCACCAGCATTTACCATGTGAGAGTTCAACCTTGGGATTGGGAAGACTCATTTAAGTGCTTTCTGATAAAGTAGACTGATGCAGGAAAAAGAGCAAAAACTTGCAATGTTTAGCCTTGGTTAACTTTTTTTCACTACTTCAAATGTCACAGATACAAACATTTACTTTAACCACATTCTGATAGCCTCCTAGATTGTCAGCTTACATGTTTGATCAACATACACTGAATGTACACGAATCTAATGTACTTGATGTACAGGGAATTTAAATCTGGGAGAGAAAAACTGAGTTGTGCTACAATTACAGTTACAATTCATGGTAAATCAAAAAAGGAACCATATGATGTACACTACATATCCGTAGTGTCAGGGCTAAGCTGTGCTCAGACTGCAAACAGGCTGCAACAGCTGATATGCGCTCCCTCCCTGAAACACTTGCTGCTGACAGCTCTGTGAGTGACAGGGGCCCAGCCACTCCTGACAGGGGGCGAGTGCACCAGCCAATGGGAGGACCCGGAGGCCGCTCCAATCAGCTGCAGGGAGATACCAGAATCCCATTTAAACTCCCTGAAAGCTGACTGCTGCGCCTGTGATATTCCTGGCAAACCTTGTTATTTGTTTTTGTGTTTGCTTATCCGTATACCTGACCTCGGCCTGTTCTCCTGACCCCGGTTTGTCTTCTAATTTTGTTGATGCGTCTTTCACCAAACGTCTGGGCCTACCTTGTTGACCGCTATCTGACTCGCTGCGGGTGTGCTATTGACTCCCTCCACTAGCTCAGGCGCAATCCAATATTGTACCCCTGAGCTGGAGATGGTGGTCGGATCCATACATATTGAAAAGTGCATTCTATTCATCATGGAGGGCTGCCCGTGATGTGGTTTTGGAGCTGCCCTGGCTTCAGAAACATAATCCATGTTTTGACGGGAATTCAGGGAAATTAGTCAGGTGGGGACAACGGTGGGGTTGACAGATGTCTCCTTACCATGCTAGGCAATACTGATGTGCAGGCTATGTTCTATCTGGAAGGGGTGGTGCCAGCGTTGAAGCCTATGGGGCCCATCTTGTGAAGTCGATGCTCGGGCTAAGTTCCCAGAACTCGTCCTCCTGGTTAACTATGCCCTCAACCTTTACCTGACCGTCCGTATGTGGTTCAGGAGGGGGTTAACCCGGTGGCTTAAAGGCTGAAATTCCCCTTTTCTCTCTCTGTATACATAACATTCCCGTCGTGCACTTCGTAAGAGGTATATTCAGCCTGTGACTCCGCCCTCTAGGCCTCCTTCTCCAGTTCGCATAGAGGGGGAGTTAGAACCCAGACCAGGGAAGGGTCAAAGTGGCCCCTCCTAAAAGGGGGGTACTGTCAGGGCTAAGCTGTGCTCAGACTGCAGACAGGCTGCAACAGCTGATGTGCACTCCCTCCCTGATACACTTGCTGCTGACAGCTCTGTGAGTGACGGGGTCAGCCACTCCTGACAGGGGGGGAGTGCACCACCAATGAGAAGACCCGGAGGGCCCCTCCAATCAGCTGCAGGGGCGGTAATTTCCCGGGAATCCCATTTAAACTCCCTGAAAGCTGACTGCTGCCCTGTGATATTCCTGGCTACCTTGTTATTTTTTTTGTGTTTGCTTTATCCGTATAACTACCTCGGCCTGTTCTCCTTTACCCCGGTTTGTCTCCTGATTTTGTACCTTGCTCCCGTTCGTTTTTGACCTCGGCTTGTTTACATTTATCCCTGGTTCTGAGTTGTGGCTTTGGTGTTCCTATTTGATATTGACCCGGACTATCTGACTATTCTACTTCCTCACGTCCCCAGCACTTTAGCAGAGCAGGGACTGTCGCCCAGTTGCCGTCTGCCGCCTAGGGCAGCACGTCAAGTAGGCAGGAACAGTGGGCTGGGTTCCAGTTAGGGCTCACTGCACCTCCCTTGACGTGACACGTAGGTACTCTATGGGCCACACGTATGAAAACTGTCTAGGTATAAAATTCTTTGTTGTCCATAGAAACCAATCAGAGTGCCCCTCTCATTTTTTTCAGAGCACTATATGAAATGAAAGGGGAGCTCTGATTGGTTGCTATGGGAAAAAAAAGTGAGTATTGGACCTAGACAGTTTTCATACATGTGGCCCTATGTGTCCACCTGTTTGGCAAATATGTGTGATGACCATCTGGGAAATAAGATTTTAATTAACATTAGTACTTACCAAAGATCTGACTAAGTTTGCTACTTTATAGTTTAGTTCACACACCTTGCCTCACAGGTACCACGTACCTGGCTAATTTAAACAGTTTTACAATAGCGTATTTTAAGTGGATTGATCTTGAAAGGTCTTACACATATGATGCCAGAATATAAAATATTCATTCTGCCTACAAGGTCAAAGTTTGTTGAACAGATGTTAAAAAAATCTCAGTAGACTTAATCCAAACATTAATTACCAGATAAATGGCTTAGGGCTTTCCAAATTAATTCTGTGCTTTCAAACGAAATGAAAGATGCATGTAGTTGTTTATTTAATGTCATTGTAAGTAGGACATAATCTAATCAGTAGTATAAATGCAGTACTATCTTAATTAACTCCAGGAATATTTGGTCTACTCTCACTTAATCAGACATCTCTCTGCTAACTCTCTACTTGACCACTTTTGAATAAACTGAGAATGTAGACAACCAACTACTACTCAGTACCCAATACTCTTTTCTTAAAGGGTGTCAAAAGGGATATGCCATAAATGTGTGATAAGTGCAAGTCCTACCTCTGTTTCCTGCAGCAATATTAAGAATGTGACCCCAGAAGTCTTAGTTTAGAATGGAGAGGTGGTGGAACTTGAATTAAAATCTGTGGTCGTACTCTTATGTTTACTACTCTATTAAGTATATGGCTATACTTTATAACCAGAATAAGCGAAATTTTCTTAAAAATTTGATTAGGCTATTACCTGGCTGCAGAGAGCCTGTATGGTGTTATAGAACATTTTGCCATGCAGAAATATGCATAAGGATCGTGATTTTTTTATTGAAACAATGCTGTGATTTAGTATGACAGACGCTGCTCTTAGAATCGCTTCACACTTAACTTATCTGGGCAGTTACGGGGTCAAAACTGACCAAATAACTGAAGTGAGAACGCAGTCTGACAAGGTAATGTCAGTGCCAGCTAGAAAGAACCGAGCAGAGGGCCAAGATCCCACTATAGCAACAAAGAGCACACTCCTTTTACACTGTCATCAGATGATTCCACAGATTATGACACAACCTTTTTTTTTCTTTAAACGCTGATACATGTAAAGCTACAAAGAGTTACTTTTTTCACTTATAAGGTGAAACACCTTTGAAATACATGGGTATATGTAGAATCTGTGGGTAGGAAGTGAAGCATGGCCTTGTTGGCAATGACAGAGGTCAAACTTTTTCTGTAAGTCTTCACAAGGTTGGCACACACTGTTGCTAGTATGTTGGCCCATTCCTCCATTCAGATCTCTGTTTTGCCAACTCTTTGTGTGGGTCTGATACGGCTTTAAAGAAGGCAACATCCAATGCTTTATTTACTTTATTATATGAGTAATTCAATGATTACAAAACTACAAAAGATAGTGTGATAAATTTTATATACTTTTGCATACTATAGATTAAAAGGCAAGGCATTCATAAAATTGGTTTTCAAAGGCAAAGCACGCATAATATGGATTACAAATTCTCACATCACATCTATATATGGGCCAAAGCTTCATCAGGCATCTTATAAGCATCATCTATTGGCATCAACTGGTAAACACAAACCAGTGAAGATAGAGAGATAATCCTGAGATCAACACCGTGTACGGGTGCCCCCATATACAGGTCCAAGCTCCACCAGGCATCTTATCAGCTTCATCTATCTGTATAATCAGCTGGGAGAAGGGGCCAGCGAAGATAGAGAGATCTACCTGGGGGATCCACACTGTGGTGTTGAGGCGTCCCTCTATGGCCCACAGGTACAGCTACTTCTAACTTCACAGCAAACCCTCCCAGCTTATATCTTACTTGAAACAAATGCCTGCGTAACCAAGTGTTACGCAAGCTGACAGATCAGTTTTTTTCCAGTATAAGGCTTCCCTCCCTCGAATGGCCAGTTCTTAAGAGTTAACCTGGCACTGAAAAAACCCATGAATAGATTTCCGAGCGACCTGAACCATGAACACATTTGGTTCCCATGATTTTTCCCCCCAAACATCGCTGGGTAGTAATTGTTTACACCAGCACAAAGCCATGTGGCTCTCGGACAACTCTCCCACAACAATAAAGTCATGTGAGAGACCTGATAACAAACTCCTGTGTCAATATACTGTTTCTCACAAACATTTACCCAAACGCTAGGAAAATTACGCTTAAAAGACTAGCTATTATCCTCTATAATTCTTAAAGTGAACTGTCAAAATGGATTCCGGATGGGCAATAAATCTATTTAGCACTACATTCCCCCCTTGACATCCAAATCCATATTTTTTCTATAACAACACCATATCCAGGAACCCCGC